>CAIGRB010163211.1:10057-24320 GCA_903798255.1 Fraxinus quadrangulata
TTTTATTTTTAGAATTTAATATTTTTATTTTTTAATATTTTTTATTTTTAATATTTTATTTAGCCCATGTTTGACAACATAACATAAAACATTTTTTTTATAAAACTCATTTTCAATCAAAATATTCACAAAATAAAATATTTTACACATAAATTCAAAATTTTTCCTACTTTTAAGCACAATTTCTAAAAAATATTATTTCAAAATTATTTTTCTTAAAAATATTCATTTTAATGACTATCAAACAGGACCTTAAATAAAATTGTATTTAAATGCATGTTTTTCACATTTTAGTGTTTTCAGAATTTTCACTGACAACACTTAAAACGTCAAAAATTCGTTGTAAATTTTATATCATAAATTTATTCTAGTATTTCAAAAATGTATTTTTAGAAATATCAAATTATATAATTTTGAATATTTTACAAAATTGAAAATTAGAGAAAATTGGAGTTCAAACGGGGGCTAATTTTTTTTCACTTATTTAATTTTAGATGCCCATATATTGTTGAAATAGAAATTCAGCCCACAGCCCAATCACGCAAGAGGTCAGGTCCAAAAAACCACCTAATTTTTAGGGTTTTGAACTATTCATTCCGCTTCACGAAATCGACATTTCTCTCTGTAAGTTCTCAATTTCCCTCCGTCACTGCAAAATTCAGCATGTGCGTGTGTGAAATTTATTTGTTAGATCTATATGCTTGAATAATGAAAATCAGGCCTTTTCAAGGCTCAAAGTTGTGAAATATTGTTATATTTGGGTAAAATATTTGATCTCTGCAATTTTTCATTTTGTAGCTGTACCGTGGTTAGATAATACAAAATGTCTCGAGTATATGTGGGGAATTTGGATCCGCGTGTGTCAGAAAGAGATTTGGAGGACGAATTCCGCACTTACGGCGTTCTTCGCAGGTAACTTTCTTTTCTTTTTGTATCACGACAAATTGTTCAATCAATTTTATTTCTTCCCACAGTTATTTATTATTTTATTTATAGGATTGCATCCGGGAATTTCCTTAGCTTTAGTTGCAAAATTGTGTTATAATATGGTTTGAACAATGTTATGAAATCACTGCAGCGTGTGGGTTGCTCGAAGGCCACCAGGTTATGCATTTATTGAGTTTGACGATAAACGGGATGCTCTGGATGCAATTCGTGCTCTGGATGGTAAGAATGAAAGGATGTTTAAGGCACCTTGGAAAATTTCACATATTTTTGACAAGATTTGTTATGTGAGTTACTTCCGTTTTGCTTTTTATGTCCTGAATGATGTATCAGCTACTTACAGGTTTAGTTTCTTGATGTTTCTTATGGTGCTCAGATATTGCACTAGTTCAATTTGCAGTGGTATGAACTAGAATTTGTTTCTCTTTCTGTACATGCTTGTTCACATCACAATAGACCCAGTGATGCGAGAGTACTTATTTTAGATTTCCAAAGCTTTTTATGGCAGTTAAATAGCCTTTTGGCAATATGGTTTAAGAATTCCTCCTTAAATTTTCTTGTGAAACTTTCACTGATAACGAGCTCTGCATCCTTGTATTCTTTTCCACTTTGACTGGACCAAAATACCTTTTTCCCGATTCTGGTCACACTGGCTGTCAAACTTTGATCCTTTTCACTGTATATATATGCATTTTTACGTCTTTGAGATTGTGTTGATATATTAAGTTTTTCGGATAGTTTATGTTAATAGTGCCTTCAATGAAAGTAAGAAGTTAACATATAAAAGTTACCTGTTGACTTGAATGAATTGATCTTGGGACAATGATTTCTGTCACATTCTTGTCATAGTTCAATCATTGTTTGACTGTCCTGTAATTGTAATCTAATGCTGGAATTTACTTTGGGGCTAATGATAGGATCTCCTTTGTTTCACATGTTTGGAATTTAGACATCCTTCAAATATGAAGTTATGTGTCTATCACAAGGTTACATATTTTTTTTAAACAAAACCACCAGCATTCATTTAGGAAAATCACCACAAATGTTGAACGAAACACACCTAGGAACACGATCTACCCAAGTCTTCAAACTCGGACAAAATATAGCATTAGACGCTATAACATGGGCCACTTTATTCTCATCTCTAGAAATAAAGTGACAAGGACCACAGTTCACGTCTCGCAAATGTGCAACAATATCAAATAAAATAAATGCATATGAGACTAGTTGCATACATATGAAGTTCCGACGAAGAATGATTTATCTTGTTTGAGTTGTGCTTCACAGGCTTTTGATTTTTTCTTCTTCTCCTTTCACATAATGAATCAACAGGAAAGAATGGCTGGCGAGTGGAGCTTTCCCACAATTCAAAGGATGGTGGAGGAGGGCGTGGTGGCCGTGGTCGTGGAGCCGATGATTCAAAATGTTATGAATGTGGTGAACCTGGTCATTTTGCCCGAGAGTGTCGTTCGCGCATTGGTTCACGGGGATTAGGAGGTGGCCGACGGCGCAGCCCTAGTCCTCGACGCCGCAGCCCTAGTCCTCGACGCCGCAGGAGTCCAAGTTATGGGAGGAGGTGAGTTTATTTATTTTGTTTTTGAGAAAAATAAGTTGATACTCAGAATAATTCATCTTGGTTACAGCGTATATTTGGAATTGTATCCAATTTTGACTTGCACTAGGTTAGCTTGAAGTCTTGCATAGCTTAAATGAAATTGTACGTAAATCAGAATGGCCTTGTGGTTTAGGTTGATGTGCTTCACGTAATTTGTTCAGCTTAAGACAATCTCAAATGTGTATCCTCTAATGCAAGTGACTTGAAAACAGCAATGTATCAAAAAATGTGTATATTATATTATCAGCTTTCTGTTTAAGCAATTGCTGAAAATTTAAGACATGTCATTGTCATGTTACCATAGGAAACACTTTTCTCGCATCTATTTATTATTGATAACAGGCTCATTATATTTGGGTCTTGTTGTTCTTATTATTTACTATATAAATTGAATCATTCCTTTAAATAAATAATTAGTGATTTTGTTGTATAATTTATAAGTGTAAGTTTTACACTTATTTGGGCTGTTTATTTTGTGCCTTTGTTGGTTATTTAGCTAGGGGTTGTTTTGATTTCCTTGTGTTTTTTATGCTTTGCACAAGATGTCACGGTTGTGGGGCGAAATTGCACATTGGTGTAAATTTACTTCCGTACCACTCGCTCAACATGCAATTTCGTCCTACAACCGTGACATCTCCTACAAAGCATAAAAAACACTAGGAATCAAACTAATCCAGAGCTAAACAACAAACAAAAGCACAAAATAAGCAGCCGAAATAAGTGTATAAATTACACTTATCAAGCATTATGGGCTTGCTAATATGAATTTTCGCCCAACTCATATGCCACCTCGAGAAAACTTGCTTGAAAATTATCAGTCTGTCACTTAATAACTTGAAGTTGGTTTCATATTTTATTTATCAAGAAAAAGTAGGTTTTCACTTCGCATTTTTCAACTAAATTTTGTTATTAAGTTCGTGGGAGTGGATTGTATTGCTTTCTTCTCTGAACTGCCAGAATATAATTGATATTGCTCATGAATTTAGATGCGTATATTATCTGTCAGAAAACACGGAGTTTTCTTATTTTGTACTTGTGCAGTTATCCAACTGGCTTCCTGTTTTAACTCTTAATAGAGAATCAAAATGCTTCTTCAACAAATTGTGTAAGATTATAGATAGTGTTCATGAAGTTGCTGAGTTATTCTTAGCTAAAAAACATGTAGTTAACGTATAGTAAATCATAATGCTTTATGATAGTCTGTATATTGTCGCTTGTTTGTGTTATGTTTAGGGGACTTTAGAATATCTATTACTGGGTTCTTTATCACCGTACTTGTATCTTGTTGCAGGAGTTATAGTCCTGTTGGGAGAAGATCTCCACGTCGCCGCAGTATCTCACCTCGCCGTGGCTACAGCAAATCATCCCCCTATCGCGTTGGTCGCCGTGATTCACCATATAATAATGGGTATGTAACCATTCCTAATTTCAAATCATTGATTAGTTGTTTCGTTCCTCGATCATGTGGATTCTAGTTACTGCTGTAATGCATGCAGCGTATCACCTCACCCTGGCTACAGCAGGTCACCTGGACACCGTCGTGGTCATCGTGACTCGCCTTTTGCAAATGGGTATGTTGTGGTTTCCACTTTCCATGCACAAATTTCTTACAGTTGTGTCCGATTTCTTAGTTGGACAACTCCTTGAGAACCTCTGTGTTAGCCTCAAATCTTGATTGTTAATGCTCATACTCCATGCTATTTTGAATACATGAAGGGGAAAATTGGATAGTGTATGCTGAGAAAACATAAAGGAAAAGATAAGAGAGGAAGTGTGTCTAAATGCATACATTCTCCATTGGGTGGGGTTGTTTGACCTTTTGTTGTTTTCTCTTTTACGTTCTGGTTCTGCTTTCTTTTATTTTTATGGGCCTTACTTAATCATGTGAAACATGTATGTATGTCACCCCAACCCTCCTGCCCCAAAATAATCAATTAAATAAATATATAAAACAACTGCACTCCCCAAAAATAGAAAACCAAGTAATCTTCTCATATTTCCTGATGTGTTTAAATTTAATGCGAGCTTTTATGGATGACAGAGATTAAAGCCGAGGCTGGATTGGATGGAAAATTTCAGTGAGGATGAGAATTTGCTATGATGTAATCTGATAGAATGAAATATAAGACAATATGATGTGTTTGGAACCTGGTCTTAGATGTGGCATATTTGCAAGTAGATGCAAAAATGGTGACTGCCCGTGTTAGTTTTATGCTACTCAGTTCAAATCTGGAGGTCTCTTCATATTTCAATTTGTCAAAATGGTGCTATTAGCGTGTTATTAACTTTGCCCTGTTGCTATCAGTACTAGTATTTTTCTCTAAAGTTCTATGTTTCTGTGTTTGAAGTGATTATCAGCTAAAACAGCATCATTAAGCTACTTACTGCTTCATAGTCTACTCGGTCGAGCAACATCCGTGATTCTTTATGTGATCGCATCTACTTGTAGAACTCCTCGTGCTTCTTAGCATAATTGAAACTGCAATTGCTTCATTTCTCACCTCGTAGGCATGATGGTTGTCTACAAAGCTTCTCTAGGTAAGGCCTCAGCGTCTCTCTCTGCTGGTAGAATATTGAAGCAGTTTATGATCTTCGGACATCACCCTTTTTCAAGCTACATGGATGAATTGTTACCCTGGAAACTACCTAAGGTTGCACCATTCTTGAAATCAATTCTCTTCAGGCATCTAGTGGACCTCTCAATAGGAATCTTGAAGTACGAGTGGATCTTGTACGATACCCAGAACATCTACTTAAGACCTTGAGAACTTAGTCTGTGCATCAGATGCCCCCGACTAGGAGACGAGTGCTTCATTAATACTTATTGAGTGGATTGTACTGAACAAACTACATGGCCCATGGTGTTCTGCTCCGTTGCATGTCCCCGTGTTGTAAAATGTTGTTCTGCGAAGCATATTCTTGCTGCCATTCTGTTTCTTATATTTATTTTATGGTTGGATGAACCAAATTTCTTCCCAAATCAATATTTCTTTTTACTCTTGGTGTCTGCTATTCTGCCTTCTCTTTGCACCTTGTGATAACATAACACCAGGAATGGTAGAGAGATGAAATTTTTGCCTCTCGAGCAGCAGTAGCTATGCAAAAAAGTGAGAATATTGACAGATCACATGATTCACACAAACAAGAAAAGTATTCGGGAAATGGTTTTATTTGCATTGTCTTTACCTCAAGAATCACTGCCTTCCACCCTCAAAGGGGCCAGTTTTGATAAAAGTCCCTGAGATTTGAGAAATTGGCACTTGGGACACGAATACCTTTTATTTTATTATAGAAGAAATATTAGTTAAAATTTTGTAGTATCAGTCGTAGACAAGACTATGTACAAACATGTTTACAGGTTGAGTTAAAGAATCGTGAATGTTAATTGCCAAATCATATTAGATCCTGGAAAAATTGGGAAATCACTGAACGGTTGATAATTATTAATTAATGAACTTTCTTCTGAGGGGTAAGAAATGTTCAATGGATAGAAGATGCTTAATTTCCAGTTTTCTAAATTTCCGCGGCCAAATAACCACTTTCTTAAACACATGGAGGTTCGCATTGAAATTCTGACCATCCAAATGTTAGACCATTGCACCAACTTCACTCTACTATATTCAGCCCTTCTTTGAGCTCCATTATTTGGGGAAAAAAAATGATTTTCGAATAGTGTTTTTTGGAGAATACGTGGTTAAAAAGTAAGGAAATTTTTTGAATTTATGTGTTATATTATTTTATTGATAGAATGTATAATTGATAAGAGGAGATAGAAAAATGAATAAAATTTAATGGGGCCAAACGTGGGCTCAGTTATTAGGACCAATTAGAACTAGAAGAATAATGTTAAGTAGCACGTGTCTTAAGCAATAGGTCATTGTAAACCGTCATGCTACAATGACATTAAGTTTGACAATTTTTTTACAATGTGTGAGGTGGTATACTTTTTACCCTTGATTTCAACGCTTAAATTAATTCATGGCACAAATTTTTACACCTCATATAATATCAACCTTAATGTATACATGGATAGTATTTTCCCATTTTAAATTGCACTTGTATCCTTTAAAGATGATTTATCAATTATTAACACTTAAATGTCACTTGCACTAATGTTTAAATGATGATAATATAGCATTACTTGAACTAAAATAATTTGATTCTCATGACATAGTAAATGGTTAAAAAAACTGACAAATGTAACCATTGGATATCAAGAACTAAAATCCGCAGGGAGCAACAAACTGGTAAGAGATGAAACTTCATTTTCATTGATTATTTTTATAGGATGTTGGTAGATACTGGGTGCATAGAAGTGCAAGAAATTTTACTTAGGAAGCACAAAGGAGATGCTATTGTGACGCTTTTGCATTTGGATTAGCTATCTTGTCTTCGTATTTGCATCTTGTTGCAGGAGTTATATTCCTCCCGGGAGAAGATCTCCATGTCGCCTCAGTATCTCATCTTGTTCTGGCTGCAGCAAGTCATCCTCTATCGTGTTAGTCACCGTGATTCACAGTATACTAATGGGTACATAATCTTTCAAATTGCTGTCACATGTATTAATTAATAATAGGACTACTCTGAGAATTTTACATTTCAGCGTCAAATCTTGATTGTTAGCTGCTCGTACCTAAGTGCTTTTGTCAACAATTTAGAATACTTTAATAAAGGGCAAAATTGGACAATATATGTTGAAAATTTTGTTCGTCTTTTAGAGAAATAAGTGATTCTATGTTATCTTTAAAGAAGTTAGTCCGTCTATCAAATGTCCCTACTAGGAGACTAGTAATCTGGCCGAGTGATTTGAATAGAAGAAACTACGCGGGTTGTGTTGTTCACCTTGTCGTATGCAAAATTTGATCGTATAGACACGAAACTGTTTTTTTTCTTTATTAACATCCAAATATAATTTACCTTACCATATTTTATTGTGCCCTATTGTTTGCTGATGTTAATTGTCTACATGATCACGTTAGGAAAGGTGGGGTGTATGCACATGAAATTCAAGCCTAGCAATTCCAGATAATTTGCCGAATGAGTACAAAGATTAATAGATCACATGATTCACAACGAATAACATATATAATTCATGTTTAGTGGGGATTAAAATTAAATTATTAGTATATTTTAATAAAAGTAGATAAAATATATGGTTAAAAAGTTGTAAGTTTCAAAAATATATTTTATGAGTAATTTTTGACTTTAATTTATATTAAAATCATAATATATTTAGGAAAATGACAATGGCTTTGTCTTTGCTTCAAGAATTAAGGGTAAAGGGATCATTTTTCTAAGAAACTCCTTGAGGTTTGAGAAATTGGCACAAGGGACAACTTTTTTTTTTTTTTTTGACAAACTTAACATTCTTAATTACAATTCATCTTTCTATACAAAAAAACGAAATGAACAAAGATAAAGAACAAACCCTGTACAAATTACTGGAGCACGTAGTAGCTTTCAAAGTTAGATTGTCAGCTATTGTGTTCCCAGAATATTAAACAAATATATTCTGTATAAAAAAATTCATGATAACGGTATGACTATCACGTAGCACCAACCAACAATCCCATAATGGTTCCTAATTACAAGGACACTGTGTTGTCAAATTTTCAAATTTAAATTGTAATTTTTTATTAATAATCGTACTAGACCTTTGAAGAACGAGTTTTCTAAACTTAAATGGGAGCAAATAATCAGTTTTCCAAAAACTGGGGGTTCACTACCTTGAAATTAAGACTATTCCACCATGTGGTTCATTCCTCACGGATATTTAATTATATTATTAATATAATTACCAACTCCTCTACGGTTAATATCACATCCAGTTAGAACAAAATTCGTTGATTATCACAACAATTTCTTTGATTCAGCCATTGACAAAGTATTAACTGTACATTTAGAAACCAGAGAGTTACCGATTTCTCTCCAAGAAAAGGAGAGCACTCATTTGTAAACTGTAAATATCATTATCATCTAAGGGATCCAAATTCCAAGGTCCCAATTCCTCGCCGGAGCCACCTCCAATCACCGACGTCGATGGGTATAGCCACCACTGCCACCGTCGCCGCTGCAGCGGATGGCGACTCGGAATCAGCCACTCTGTTAATCCCCAAATCATCCTCCACCAACCCCCAAAAGATCCCTAAAGACAATTTCAACATGGCCTACATAATCTACTTCACATTGGGCGCAGGTTACCTTCTTCCCTGGAATGCATTCATCACAGCCGTTGATTACTTCAGCTACCTCTACCCCGATGTCTCCGTTGACCGCGTATTCGCCATAGTGTATATGCTGATAGGGCTTACGAGCTTGCTTTTCATTGTGTCGTTTGCTCACAAATCGAATTCTTTTGTGAGAATTAATGTGGGATTGGTGCTATTTGTGATAGCGCTCTTGATGGTGCCTTTGATGGATGTTTGGTACATAAAGGGAAGAGTTGGAGTGTATGGTGGATACTATATGACGGTGACATTAGTGGGTCTGTGTGGGGTTGGTGATGGATTGGTGCAAGGAGGTGTCGTTGGGAATGCTGGGGAGTTGCCTGAGAGGTACATGCAGGCTGTGGTAGCTGGCACTGCTGCTTCTGGTAAATTTTATGGTTTTTTTGGGTATTTTTGGAGATCATTTTTCTTGTCCATAGCTTTTTGGTGGTGTGTGGTTGCTTTAGTTGCGGATTTTTTGAATTGATTTTAATCAGTAATAAGAAAAAGCTCGGAATTTTTGCCTCGAAATGTTTATCTATTATCTACTCTTGCAATTTTCATTTTTGTGCAAATAGTGATTTTCCCATTAGCCACCGGGGGTTGACTAGTTCTAGCGAATTGGTTTTCGTAGCTTTTGGTACTGACAGTTTGGTGGGATTTGAGTAAAGATTAAAAAGGATAAAATCTTCAGAATAGTTGGTTGTTAGATGCGGACATTCCTTTGCAGATAAGTTTAGGTTTACTCAACTAAGATGGTCAGCTTTTTCTTCTCAAGCAGGTGAAGTGAATAACTTAATGTTCTGTCATTGATGTATCATTAAGTTGCATTTATGAAGGGTTGAAAGATCTAGGAATCTATAGATTGGTCGTGGATAGGAGCCCTGCATGTTCTATATTTTGACGTCGAAACTATCAATCAATTTTGTTGAGGCATTACTAATTAGTGCCAAAAGAATGTGTTACTCTACTCTACAAACAAGGAATTGAATCCATATTTGCATCCACTGGCCGTGTCTTTACTTCTCATTTAGACCAATAGCAGTTGTTGATATATAATGATCCTTGTGCTGTGCTAACTCTATCAGAAAATTTAGCAACATTAGATGAAGTGTGATTTTTCTTTTACTGCTGCTTCTGCTCTTAGGCACTGCTACTTGTTAGTTGGGATTTAATTTTGATATTTGAAGGATCAGATCTGATCAACTTCGTCCATAGTTTATGCTCAATTATCTTTCAAGAAGTGAGATAATTTGGCTTTTGTTTTTGGACTGCAGGTGTCCTTGTGTCAGTTTTACGAGTTCTAACCAAAGCTATATATCCTCAAGATGCTCGTGGACTCAGACAAAGTGCCAATCTTTATTTTATTGTCAGCATTGTGGTGATGTTATTAAACGTTATTTTTTACAATGTGGCACATAGACTTCCTGTGATCAAGTACTATAATAATCTGAAAACTCAGGCTGTCAATGAGGAGAAGGAAGAGAAAGGTGACCTAACCGGAAAGCTATGGAGATCAACCTTATGGGACGTCGTTGGAACAGTAAAATGGTATGGCTGCGGAATCATGATTATATATGTCGTGACATTGAGTATTTTTCCTGGATCTGTTACAGAGGATGTGAGCTCTGAGATTCTCAAGGACTGGTACCCGATCATTCTGGTTGCAGGCTATAATGTCTTTGATCTGATCGGTAAGTCTTTGACTCCCTTATATCTCATAGAAAATGCAAAAGTAGCAATAGGTGCCTCTTTTGCAAGGTTGTTATTTCTTCCCTTGTTCTACGGTTGCTTGCACGGGCCTGAAATCTTCAGAACTGAAATTCCAGTTACAGTGTTGACCTGTCTTCTAGGGCTTACAAACGGATACTTTACATGTGTATTAATGATTTTGACTCCCAAAACTGTTCAGTTGCAACATGCAGAGACTGCAGGGATTGTGCTTGTTTTGTATTTAGTGGTTGGTCTGGCAATTGGTTCTGTTTTATCTTGGTTTTGGGTCATATAGTTCATTGATAGCATCTTTGGTGGGGATGATAAGTCTTGTAATGGACTACAATAAGAAAGTCATGCTATCCAAACCGAACATGCATGGAGTATTTTGGGGGCATCAAGTCCATTTGCTTGGCTTCAAACATCCATATCGTCTGGTTGGTTTGTACTTTTTCTTAACTGAAGCATTATGTTGTAAGTTGTAACCATGATCCTTGAAACAGTTTGAAAAGTGTATAATGCTAGCTATAGTGTATTCTGTCCTTCATTTTCTTAATATTCAAATATTGAAGGGTTTCATCATTTACATTATTCCTCCGGGTTACCTCAATTAGCTCCTTGAACTGTTGAACAAATGGCTGTAGGCTTATGATTTCACTATATGTTTAGTCCCTAGGGTTTTTTAGTATGCCATGTCATTTTATATTTTAACAGATTCTACTCCCTTCTTTACAAACTCTGTGCTCCAATCCCTAGTCTTCGTTCCTACCTTACAACTTGAGTGTTCTAGAGTTGACCTACATTAGTATTGTAGTATAAGGATCATCCAATACTTGTCGCGTCCTTGATCTATGTTACATTTATTCCGATATGGAGGCACTAAGGCCTATGGACATCTGTCACGTGTTTGGATTGTCAGATATGAAAGGATACGGCTAGCTAAGGACGACCAATCGACTAGTCTCATAGCGGTTGAGCATGACCGATTGAGGAACGATCAATGACTGATCATATTGCTGGTCATTGACCAACTATTTAGCTACTCTCTAACCAGCTTTGGAGGCTGGTCAAATGACTAGGATTTACATTTGTGGCCGAGCCGCCGGGTACCCTACCAGGCCATTTAGTCTTGTTATGCGAGTAGTATGACTGGCTACCTAATTTATTGGTCGACACTAGCAATTATTTCTTCAAAATTAAAAAAATTAAACCCAACAAGTAGAGAATACCCAATCGAAAAATCAAATCAAAGACATTTGATTCCCCAGTTTTTCTCGCTTCATCTCTTGTTGAAAACCCACACTGTTTATAAACTAACCAGTACATCTCTCAATTACAACTTGCAATCAAAGCATCACTTTTGAGTAACACGTTCACTTGTTATTCTTGTAAGCAGAAACATTTTCATCAAATTTTTCCTTGTTCTTGAATTTTTATTTTTGAATTGATATTGACATTTTTACTTGCTTCGTGACGACTCTAAGCCCTTGTTTAGTGTAAATTCTAAGTTAAAGTCAATAATTAATTTTAGTTATATATTTTATGAGATTCACAATTTTTTAACCATACATTTTATCAACTATTATAAAAATATATTAAAAATCTGATTTTATTCCACACAAATCAATGGCTAAGTCAAGTTACTTTTATCTTGTACCTATTTTTTAAATTTTTTAAAATATGTTGAAAGTTCCATTTTTTTTTAATATATTCGTTTGTTTATATCTGAGTCTCCATTATCTGAGTCTCCATTATCAGACATTATATTTTAGTTGAAGATTCTTTGAAATGATCCTAATATTTGTGGGTTGTTTAGTTTCTTTTCAATGATACATTTTGTGTTATATTTTAGTTGGAAACTTACTTTACTTTTATTTATAAATTATTGCGTATATAGCACCGAACTAGCGTAGAGTTTCTAATGAGAGTGCTGCTACTTGTACATGAGCTTTTTTCACATTTCTAATGAGAGTACCGCTACTCGTACATGAGCTTTTTTCACATTTCTAATGAGATTGCTGCTACTCGTACATGAGCTTTTTTTATAGGGGCTTTGACTGGGGGTTAAGGTAGATGCACCTCAGCCTCTATCAAAGTCCCTATCAAAGAGCCCTCATACAAGAAGATTAATACTTCTAAAATAATTAAGGGTCTTTTACTTTTTAAAAATTATAATTTCATTATTTTTCGAACCGAAGAAACATTATTATTATTACCTATTAAATTATATATATGTAATTAAAAAATGAATTATATGGACACGCCTTTATCATTTTGAGTGAAATAACGTTAATTTTTATGCTAGTCACAATTGAAACTTATGTTTTAAACTCATTAAAAAATAAAATTTTAGTGACAGAATATCTATGTTGTCACTATTGTGATGTTGAAACTTCCATGTTCAAAATATATAGAGAATATTTGGTAATTAGATTAAATTAAATTGAACGGAATTAAAAATAAAAATAGACGCCCAAAAATAGATTGTGCACTATTCTCCAATCCAATATATATTTGGCACAACAATGAAGAATTGGAAAGTACGAGAAAAAGGAAATGATCGAACATCATTGATATATTAATGAATGGGATGAAAAACCTTAAAACGTATTTCAAAATTCATGAATATAGATTGTTATTATTGATACTTTGCGTGCTTTCACGCATCTATTTTGTGAAAAAATTTGTATTAAACTCTACTTTAACTTAACTTTCAAATACTTTGCCCCAGCCAAGACTTGTCGAGTTAAAAAATTATTCATAAATATTAAATAATAAATTCATTTAAATGCAAAGTTATATAATTCATTTAAGTGAACTTATAAATTGTAGCTATAAATATTAGTAATCTAGTACTACTGGTGCTAGATAACATTATTCAAATTAGAAAAAATTTTAGGTCAAAAAAAATTACATGTGGTAGAATGCAGGTGGATCGCATCACAACCTAGACCTCAATGCTAGGTTGATCTCTGCATTTGGCCCTTATTTGGTTTAGCTAAAAATCATATATTTTTATATTTGATAAAAATTATGAATTCCATTAAATATATAATTAAAAATAAGTTTGAAGAAGAACGAATTTTAGAGAATAGAGATTAATTTCAAAGATAAGCATCATCCACATCTTAAATACAAATACTTCAGCTTCATCGTCTAATATACTTTGCATGTAATTATGCTTTATTCTTTCTTTGGGGGTGAGATAATTAATGTATGGTCAAGATATATACTACCATCACCAAAAACGAACAAAACATTACCAAAATAACAAGAAGACAAGGATTTTCGTTCAAAGAACCCGAACATTCACGTGATTCTAAATGCTATGCTACTCATTCATTAAGTATCATATGTTCAAACCCACTAACAAAATCCAGAAAATACAACAAGGTTCATATTATAGTAAGGTTCACATATGGAAAAACAAAATTGAAGACCAATCTCCTTCTCTACAACCCATTTTCTCAATCAACCACTAAAATTAGAGAACTAAAGTTATTGTTCACAGTAAGCACCGCAGGCCTCCTCCTTTGCAAAGATTCTTTAGAGTAAAAGAAAGAAGAAAAGAATTAGAAGATGGCAATCATAAAGAAAGAGTTTTCCATGTGTATGGAATGACCTTTATCTACTTTTAAATAGAACAATTTGGAAGGCTGATCCGAGGGCTGGAAATAATCCATGTGGCACAATCAGAAATGCAATATTCACCACAATATTAACAACTCCAACCAACTTTAAGGAGCAATAGAAAAGTCTTATCTCCCACAAAAAAAAAAAAAAA
>CAIGRB010163213.1:0-29351 GCA_903798255.1 Fraxinus quadrangulata
TAAACCTAGTTTTACACTTTGACACATGGTTTGAATAATGAAGAATCAATGCTCATAAATTATTTAACAGTTTTTCTCGAGTAAAGCTAAACCTATTTTTACATGTGACTCAACTATATTTTTATGATGGGTGCGAATATATAAAAATGTATTAATGGATTTAAGAACACTTAAAGATTTACATAAGGCATAGCGATATATTTTTATCCCCTATCGGACCATATGACGATTTATACTATGTTGAACATATTTCTCTTCTTTCAAATGTATGAAATAAGCCACCAAATTCATACAATCATTTGCGCATATAATTGTGGAGAAAATAAAATCATATAAATAATTCAAATATTCCAAATATGTTTTAATTGTCAAGAATGTAAAACTAAGAAATAAAAATCAAATTACATAGTTCCTCCTCTTTTCTGCTCTCAAAAGTTTTCTAAAATCTTTCCTCATTCGTTCTGGACGTTTTTAGGGTTTTATATCCTCATAAGATTTGTTTCCATAGGTGTTTGAGTAGAAAAAGGAAATCAGAAAATTCCCGTCGAAAAACAACCATGCGGCCGCATGGTTCATAGAGATGCGCTACTCGAAGTCCCTGCAAGGTCTTGTGCGACCGCATTGAAATTTTACCATGTGGCCGCATGGTATACTTTTTTTTTTTTTTTCCATCGGACAACTTTCAATATTTTTGTCATATCTTTTTCTTTCGATATCCGATTGAGGTTATTCAAAATGCGCTGGAAAGCTTACATAAAGGAATACAAATCTTTCAGAAATATAAATCTTTAAATTGGAACGTCTTCTATACAAAATATGAGTCTCAACCTAAGACTAAAAATTCAAAGCATAACTTTTTTTACTAGAAGTTGATAGGTGATAGTATTTCGACTATATTTCATCCCTTTGGCTTCTTTCCTCATCCAATTGACGTCCAACGCTCTCAAATCTTCATCGTGAGATCGATACAACTTTTCAATATTTGCATTTGAGTTCTCAAACTTTGATTTTGCTTCATTTTAGCCATTTTCACTTGTTTTTCCGAATTGTCATCACGTTCATCGTTATTATCCTACAAAACACAATTTGCATAAAATTAAGCTATATTCTAATTTATTTCCAGCAATAATCCATATTTTGTGACCTAGATAAGTGTGTAAAATACACTTATCAACACCTCCAAATTTGAACTATTGTTTGTTCTCAAAAAAAACTATAACTTAATTCCATATAAAATATGGTTTAATAACCTGCAGTGTCTCAGGATTGAAATTCAGCAATTAAACAAAATGAACAACTTTAATAGTGCAAAAATCAAATCACTCTCCACCAGTGTGTGTAAACTCATGTAGACATATCAAGTTCGTAATTTGCTCAACACCCGACCCATAGTAGTCAATTATTTTCTTACATTGCTCAAGAGATGCACATACCCCCAAACTTATTCTTTTCACTCAATGTTTCCGGGGTGCATCTAAAGTTGAACTCTTTACATCTATTCCTTACCTTCTTTTAGTTTATATAAATCTTACTATTACAAGTTCACACTACAACAAGTCAAGATTCTCCTATAGTTTTGATTGCTTCAACCTTTGAGACTAAATTAAGTTACTTACCTCTCATTAAATGTACAGTTCTATCAACCAAATGTTTGGAGCTTAATCAATGCAATTTCATAAACAATAGTATAATCAAATTATTTTTTGTAACATCTTCTCATTTGCTTTCTATATAACCCATGTAGCGAGCTTTAGGCCAATAATTTCCAAATCAGATGAGCATAGGGCACTAGGTTTTTCCACCCTCACGGGCTTAATTGCTCGAGTTATACATGCTCGAAAAGATATTTTTATTCTTTTTTTCATACATGAATTAGTGCTATGCTCCTTTTCTTTTAGACATCCAGTTTCTAAAACTCAGCTCTAACTTAAAGCTTTCACCTCATCATCATCTCAGTGATTTTAGACGATCCATACAAATTGATTTCATGTACGAAATCTCTACTTATCTCTATGTTTCCCTATTATAGTTCAACCATATCCAAACTACTCTATAATTGGATCATGAAAATAATATAACAGAGGTTATTTGGGTATACTTTCTATGTCCAAGTTTTCTCTACATATTGAACCAAATCACCAACAAAATATGTCAAACATGAGTATCATGCATAAAATTTGTCCAATTTCACATAAACAAGCTTTGATTAATCTAACAGTACACTATTTTCATTATTCATAGTCCATACATATTCCAATGTTCAACATCATAGCCAGCAAAATTATCATACACACACAAGCACACAAAATCTAATCTAATGCTAGAAAATAAATAGATCAAAACTGAATAAAAACTTAATAAAAATTTCAATTTTTTTTTCACACAATTGGACAAAAAGACAGTAACATGATGAATGAAAATATTCACATTCCCATCCCCAAACTTATACAGAACATTGTCCTCAATATTTAAAGAATAAAGAAAACTTACAAGTACATAAAATTAAGAACAAATTCTCTTAAAAGTAAAGAAAATGGGGTTAGGAATACTCCCCTGATTGATGTAAATGTGAAATTGCAGATGATGGAGTAGAAGGAATGTGGACAATGTATAGACTCATTGCGTCCTGTAAAGATGATGGATAACTCAATATTATTAAAAATTATCAAAAATGCGAAAATTTCTAATTTAATGCATAAAGCGAAATAAATAAAAGAGAAGAAACGCTAGTTTATAGTCTATATCTTGACTGTACTTCGACCAGTTCATGGTGGTTCAAGTCGAAGAATTTTACCATTGTAATTCTTACAGTTGCTAGCTTTGCATCCTCTTTTAACCCTCTAAATTTTGAATTCACCATTTACGTCTCTATCAAGAAGTCCTCCTAATTTTGGTTTACTTTTCTGGTAATTTTGTTGAAGGGATAGTTCATCTTCATTAATACATTGATACTCTTCGAGGGCCGATGGTTGTGTTGATGGATTAAATAGTTAAAGACTTCTTGCTTTTCATTTACCCTCAAGATTAGTTCACCCTTCTTTAGATTAATCAAAGTTTGACTCGTTGTTAAGAATGATCTCCCCAAGATTATTGGAATGTTTTTGTCTTCTTCTATGTCTAGAATAAGGAGGTCCGCTGGGTAGATGAATTTTCTCACTTTAATCAACACATCTTCTATAATCCCTCTAGAATGGGCCAGGGACCTATCGGCCAGCTGCAGAGTCACCGTTGTTGCCTTAGCCTCTCCCAAACCGAGTTTCCTAAAAATAAAAAATGACATCAAGTTAATACTCGCATCAGTATAACATAAAGTATTAAAAGTACCAGCTTCTCCAATTGACATAAGTAAGGTAAAGCTCCCTTTCCACTGCTCTCCTCTATCAGTGCTATAGTTTCAAATTCTAGAAACTTTTTCTTCTTTGATATCATCTCCTTCAAAATTTTTCCATAACTTGGAATTTGTCTTATTGCATCTATGAATGGAATATTAATGTGGAATTTTCTCAGTACATCCAGAAACTTCTCAAATTATTGGTCTTGCTGGTATCTCTTCAACCTTTGTGGGAATGGAATAGGAGACTAGTAAGGATTGATAGGAACGGTTGTCTTAACCCGTGGTGTACCGAACTCTCTTTAGTAGGTGCCCCTATCTTCTGTTCAGTATTTTCCACGTGTTTATTATCTGAAGAAGGTACTATTTCCTTACTCACAACAGGTCTTTTGACATGAATTTCTGATAGTTGCACCACACTCCTGGTGGTGATTGCGTTCACAGATGGATCCTCAATTCCTTCATTCCCCAAAATACGTATGGCCATTACCTGCTCATTTGGATTAGTATCAGTATTACTTGGTAGGGCTCCTGGTACTCTGCTTGTCATAGAAAGTGCAATATGCCCATTCGTGTCTCCAGATTCTTAATAGCAGCATCCTGATTTTGGAAATTTATTTCAATTCTTCTCATGAACTGGTTAGTTGTTTCCATGTATTTATCCATCTTTTCCATGAGTTTTGCAAACGTCTCTTCCAACTGGGGTTTCGTCTCCTGTTGAAACTACCCTTAAGCTCGATTGTGATCTTGATTCTGATTGTGATTTTGATTTCCACCCCAAGAGAAATTTGGATGATTTCTCCAACCCGGATTGTAAATGTCAGAATGGGGGTTGTTGTGCTGACGTTGACCACACTGGGCATAGTCCACTTGTTCCATTCCTTGTGAAAGGATGGGACATTCAGTTGTGCTATGTTCTGCCCCACACTCTTCACAATTGGACTTTCTTACCTGTGTTGAATTTGCTATTTGTGATATGCTCTCCACCTTGTGAAATAAAGAATCAATCTTTGCAGATAAGGCCGAGTAGACATCTACCTCGTAGACTCCAGCTGATTTATTTGGACCCACTCGATTTGAAGACCACATAGTTGAAGTACTAGCCATTCTCTCAAAACATTCTCTCAAACAACTCCCAAGCTCCATCGATCGTTTTTGTGGTCAAGGAGCCATTTGATGATGAGTCCATGATACTCCTGAAATTCGAAAGTAGTCCTGTATAAAAAAAAATCTGATTTGTGATAGTTTGTCGAACCCATATTGAGGACATTTCCTTAGCATGTTCTTAAATCTGTTCCATGCCTCATCAAACGATTCGGATTCATTCTAGCTGAATATTGATATTTCATGTCTCAATCTCGCAACCTTAGCTGGTGAGAAGAACTTCATGCAGAATTTGTGGGCCAGATCATTTCAAGTAGTTATACTCGCCACAATGAGTGAATCTAGCCACTCAAGTACTTTATCCCGCAGAGTGTGTAGAAACAATCTCAGTCTGATAGCATCTTCTGATATTCCTTGGTACCTGAAATGTTGACACATATCCAAGAAGTGAGATACATGTGTATGTAGATTCTCATTGGCCAACCCGTAGAATTAATGCCCATTTTGGAAGAATTGGATGACATTAGTTTTCAGCTGGAAGTTTGGCTGTTTGAATGGGTAATACACAATGCTGGATTAACTTTGAACAACAAATGGTGACAAGATATCCCCAATCAACATGTTTCCCTCATCCTCTTCCTCTACATTGGCTGGAACGATAGGATTTCTTAATGGGTCAATTTGTTGATTATCCATTGATATTTGTTTTTGGTCTTCCTGTTGTACTGTTCAAGCTTCCATTTGCCTGCGATGAAAGGTTCGTTCAATCTCCAAATTAGCTGGAAGCAGTTCACCGCCCAGCAACCTTAGCATGCAAAATCTAGATGAGTGACAACAGTAGCACTTAGATCAATCCAAGTAGATAGACTAAATAAAATAAAATACGTAAAATAAAAATTATACGTAAGTTTGAATTAGTGTCTAAGTAAATAAAATTAAAATAATATTCCATCTCCGATAACGGCGCCAAAACTTGTTCACGAAAATATTGTTCGTTTTAAAACGATCGCAAGTGTACGGTTCGTTGACGAGTAGTAAAATGGATTTTGAGTTCAAGTATCGTTCCCACGAGGATTGATTACATCTAATTCTAATTACCGTGACCTTAACCGAAACTATAATAAGGTGAGTGTTTGTTTTGATGTAATTATAACGAAATTAATGAAAAATAAGCAAGTATGAATTAATTAATTATCTAAATGCAATTTGGTAATGAATGTAAATTGATGTATTTTCTAATATATGATGAATGTACTAGGATCACGAATCCCTATGTAATAGTCTTTTTAAACCTAGTTTCACACTTTGACACACTATTAGAATAATGAAAAATCAATGCTCCTAAATTATTTAACTGTCTCTCTCGAGTAAAACTAAACCTATTTTTACATGTGACACAACTATATTTATATGATGGATGTAAACATATAAAAATGCATTAATGAATTTATGAACACTTAAAAATTCACATAAGGCATAGAGGTATATCTCTATCCCCTATTGGACCATATGACGATTTATACTATATCGATCATATTTTCCTTCTTTCGAATGCATGAAATAAGCCACCAAATTCATACAATCATTTGCGCATATAATTGTAGAGAAAAGAAAATCATATAAATCATTCAAATATCCAAAAATATGTTTTGGTGGTCAAGAATGTAAAACTAATAAATAAAAATCAAATTACATAGTCCATCAATCTCCTAATACAGAATAAATCTAGCCTAGTATGATGGAAAGAAGAAAATCAGAAAAATAATGAAGAAACGACATCATCCCGATAAATCTTGAATTGAATCTTTATGTTCCTCCTCTTTTCTGCTCTCGAAGTTTTCTAAAATCTTCTACCCTTCGTTCTGGACGGCTTTAGGATTTTTATATCATCATAAGATTTGTTTCCATAGGTGTTTGAGTAGAAAAAGAAAATCAGAAAATTCCCATCGAAAAACAACCGTGCGGCCGCATGGTTCATAGAGATGCGCCATTGAAAGTCCCTGCAAGGCCTTGTGCGACCGCATGGAAATTCTACCATGCGGCCGCATGGTATACTTTTTTTTTTATCGGACAACTTTCAATATTTTGGTTATATCTTTTTCTCCCGATATCCGATTGAGGTGATTCAAAATACATTAGAAAGCTTATGTAAAGGGATACAAAGCTTCCAGAAATATGAATATTCAAATTCAAACGTCTTCTATGCCAAATATAAGTCTCAAACTAAGACTAAAAATTCAAAGCATAATTTTTTTGACTGGAAGTTGATATGTGATAGGATTTCGATTAAATTTCATCCCTTTGGCTTCTTTTTCTCATCCAATTGATGCCCAACACTCTCAAATCTTCATCGTGAGACCGACACAAATTTTCAGTATTTGCATTTCAGTCCTCAAAATTTGATTTTGATTCATTTTGGCCATTTTCGCTTGTTTTTTCGAATTTTTACCACGGTCATCGTTATTATCCTACAAAACACAATTTGAATAGAATTAAACTATATTCCAATTTATTTCCAACAATAATTCATATTTTGTAACCTAGATAAGTGTATAACACACACTTATCACATTCATTGATTATGAAATTTAGCCAATGTTTGACAACTATTATTTCAAATCATTTTATTCTATATAGTCGTTTTCAACCTCACATTCATACAATATATATTCAACACGTAAACTCAAATCTTTTCCATACATTTAACCACACATTCATTTAAACATCACTGTTGGGATTTCCTTATGAAATACAACCCACGAATTTGATCGAACAAGCACAAAACAATAAAGAAAACAAGAACACACGAAAATGTTGACCCAGTTCAGCCAAATTGCCTAGTCTGGGGGGGAAGGTTAGGAACAGCCCAATCTACTAGTGTAAACCACCGTCTACAAAGAGAGAAAGATTACAGAGAACACTCAGAACAAAGTTTTGGTCATCAATCATAAGATCTAGTAAAAATCATACAGATCGAACTCACATATCTCACATGACACTTAGAGAAAACATACAAAGCTAGCCTATATTTCAGGCTTGATTATACACACCAGATTCACCACTAAATGCAAGAATCAATACAAAGAAATCACCAAGAAGAAGAAGAAGAATTATAGACTCAACACAAAGGAGCTAAAAAGGAGAGAAAACGAAGAGTCCAGAAGAAAATGAAAAGTGATGTCTTTACAGTAGCTGAAGGGATGATATTTTCTCCAAGAATCCATCTCAGCCGTTGATCTCATCCAATGGTCATGATAGTTTCAAACTAGCACAATCCAGGTAAATCACTTAGCTACCAATAAGTGTTGACACTTAAGTAGCTAAAGTTAAAATAATCAGCCAAGCTACTTGACACAAATAACACCAGTTTAATAGTGTTTTGAGAATCACAACTCTCACATTCTTTACCTTTGTTCTCAATAACACACTCTCTCTTTCGATTACGGGATTGCACATGGTAAACTGTTCATCATCATTGCTCAGTAACTGCAGAAAAATTACCCCGTGTCAATATGTAATAAAGATAAACACAATTCAAACTTTCCAACATGCAGTATTTTTGTCCCCATATTTGAGGGATTTTTGTTAGTATGTATTTTAACAAGATTAACTTCACCTTGAGATAGTTTTTCTCTAATAAAATGATACTGTACCTCAATATATTTTGACTTTTCATGATAGATAGGATTTTTGCTAAGTAATAAAGCACTTTGACTACCAGTAAACATTATAGGTGATCATGCATAAAGTTCAATTCTTTTGAGATTTCTTTTAGCCAAATACATTCTTTAACAGCTTCAGTTATGGCAACATATTCAGCCTCTGTCCTTGATAAAGTAACTAAAGGCTGTAATTGAGATTTCCAAGTTATGTAGTTATCACTTAAAGATTGCATTTCTTCCTGTATAGCCTTTAACCAATTATCAGAAATCTTTCCATTAACTGCTTCTTCATAAGATGCAAGTTCAAATTGTTCAAGTGCTTCACCTGAGACTAGGGCAAAGTCTGTCGGGTTAAGGGATTCATACTTAGGGTTAGGCCTGATTTGCCTTCTTTCCCTATCCCTAGTTAGTTGATAATCTTGATTAGATGGCTGAACATTAATTTGTTCAGTTTCAACAGGTTCAGTCACCTCAGGAGGTTCAGATTCTCTTTCTAATTTATGATGTGTACAGTTATTTTTATCATTTCCTGGTTTAGGTAAATCAAATTTAGCTAGCTTCACCTCAGTCTGAACAGCTCCTTTGATTTCAGATTTGTTTGATTTATTAGTTCTTTGTTTTAGGCATGGCATTTCAGATTCATTGAAGACTACATTTTTGCTGTTACTTATCTTGATACCTTGAACCCCTAAAACCCATAACCTGTAACCTTTCACACCCTTTGGGTAGCCTAACATCACACATTTGACAGCCCTAGGCTCCAGTTTTCCCTCTAACTGATGTGCATATGCTGCACATTCAAAAACTCTTATGTGATTTAAATTTGGAGGCTTTGATGTCCACAATTCCTTTGGAGTTTTAAACCCTATACTGTTGGAAGGTGATCTGTTAATCAAATATGCTGCAGTACTAGCAGCTTCAACCCAGAAGCCATTGACAAGGCCAGAGCTGATCAACATGCACCTAACTTTGTTCATAATTGTCATATTCATTCTCTCAGCAACCCCACTCTGTTCTGGTGTATATTTAACAGTTCGATGCCTCATTATTCCCATTTTCTTACAAAAGTTATCAAATTTAAAATTGCAGAACTCAAACCCATTATCAGTTCTTAATGTTTTTAAATTCTTTTCTAACTGATTGTCGAATAGATTTCAGCCAGGTTTTGAATTTCCCAAAAGTTTCAGATTTAGCCTTCAAAAGATAAATCCAAACTTTTCTAGAGTAATCATCCACCAAGGATAAGAAGTACTTACATCCACCAAAAGTGGAATGCTTCTCAAGGCCACAGAGATCCCCATGGACATAGTCAAAGGGTGTACTGGTTCTATGTGAGTTTGTTTCAAAGCTCTCCGTGTGGAACTCTGAANTGGACCTCTGAAATGAGACATAGAAGGGAGCCACTACAAAGAATTTCTGAGAGTTACGTCTATGAAAGGGTATAAAAAAAATGAAAAGAAAAAAGGGACCCAAAGGAAACTTGGGCATTTATTACTTGGATCGCTGCTTTAGCTCTTGCTCAAAAAGACATTAAGAGGGGGACTTACCCAACACACAAGTCTCACAAAAGTCCATAGTTTCAATGTCATCATTTCCAAGTAATTTTTGGTTACTTAAGGATTTTAGCCCTTTAAAACCAATATGAGCCATTCTATTGTATCACAATTCAGTTTTATCTTTATTAACTATAAGAAGGCTAGAATCAGGTGTTAGTTCAATTTTACCTTCAAGATAGTATAGACCATTTCTTTTAGGCCCTTTCATAACTATTAGAGATCCCTTCATAATTTTTAGAACTTTATTCTCAGATTTAAAGGTATATTCCTCATCTTCAAGAATCCCTAAAGAAATAAGGTTTCTCTTCAAATTTGAGACATATCTAACATCTCTGATTTACCTGACAGTGCCATCATACATTCTGATGGCTATGTCACCAATCCCAATCATAGTCTGAGAATTATTGTTTCCCATGTAAACCTTCCTAGGTTCAGTCTCTTTATAGTTATCAAACCAAGACTTTTCAGGGCACGTGTGAAATGTGCACCATGTGTACAGAATCCAATTTTTATTAGATTCTTCATCAAACACATTTAGGACATGTAAACTATCTAGTTCATACACAATGGCATCATTATTTAGATCAACATTGTTCAGTTTTTTTGTTTCTTTTTCCAGTCAAAACAGTCCCTTTTGAAATGTCCCAACTTCCCACAGTTATAACATTTCTTATTACTTCTATCTTTAGACTTAGATCTCATCTTAGATCTCCCTCTTCCCTTCCTATTATGGAAATTAAACTCTTTCTTTTCAGTTCTTCCTCTAACAAACAAACAAACTTTCTCTCTTAAGCTCTAATTCTCTAGACTTTAATGCACCGATCACAATTGCCTGTGTAAGAGTGCCCCTACCATGTTTTATGGCATTTCTAATCTCTTTATACGATTCAGGTAAAGAATTTAGCAATATAACAGCTAAGTCCTCACCTAAAACTTCTTGTCATTATGTGATAAGCTCTTAACAATTATGCTATAGTCACTTGAGTTCCCTTCAAAATCCTTCCCAGGGTCCATTTTAAAGCTAAACAGATTTTCTAACAAATATATCTTGTTAGGTAGAGTCTTAGTTAAGAATAAGGCATCTAATGCAGCCCATCAAGTTCTAGCAGTTTCAGCACTCTCTACTTGTCTAACAACGTTATTAGATAAATTCATAATTGTAGAACTATAAGCAATTTCATTCATCTCTTCAATTTCAGTAGGTTTAGCTTTCAACTCATCAGAAAATGTAGCAGGATTATCAAGGGTTTTTGCAACCCTTTGTTGGACCAAAATGGCCCTCATTTTCTATTTACACATCGAGTAATCCCCATTTCCATTAAATTGTGATAATTCGACCTTCGAACCCATTACAGATTCTATAAAAGGGTGGCTTGTACTCGTAGACATAACATAAAAGGTTTTTGAAAAGCAATTTTCAGATGATCAATGTAAAAGGAAAAACATAGAGTTGAACAATATTCAGAACTTGAAATACTGTAAGACAAATAGTTTACAGTAATGAATTAATTTGATCAAAAAACCTCAGTCAGATGTAAGTGCACATGTGAATGAAGCTCAGGCAGTTCACAGATATATGATACAAGTATATATGTTTTCAAAATTACAAATCAATCACAAGAATTCACAGACATGTAATCTATTGGTCATATATCATTTCAAAAAAGAGCCTCAAACTAGAATTTTAAAGCAAGTTTGGAATGATCTTACCAATTACTGTGGAAAAACAGTAAAGTTAACCTCAAACCCTCAATCAAGCTCAATCAATCAGAGCCAACAGTTAGTCAATAGCCCACAACATACAAAACAAAAACATAAAGAATCAGTATAGATCAAAACAAGATGCCAAAACAATAATACCGTCTGTTTAGACCTTTGAAGGTCTATACAGATATATTACTAAAGAAAAACCCAAAAATGATTATGGAAGAATACGACCAAACCCTAAACCACTCTGATACCAGTTTTGTTGGGATTTCCCTATGAAATACAACCCACGAATTTGATCGAACAAACACAAAATAATAAAGAAAACAAGAACATACGAAAATGTTGACCCAGTTCATCCAAATGGCCTAGTCTGAGGGGGCTCATGAACAATCCAATCCACAAGTGTAAACCACCATCCACAAAGAGAGAAAAATTACAGAGAACACTCAGAACAAAGTTTTGGTCATCAATCATAAGATTTCCCAAAAACCATACAGATCAAACTCACAGATCTCACCAGACACTTAGAGAAAACTATACAAAACCAACCTCTATTTTAGGCTTGACTATACACACCAGATTCGCCTCTAAATGCTAGAATCAATACAGAGAAATCACCAAGAAGAAGAATTACAGACTCAACACGAAGGAGCCAAAAATGAGAGAAATCGAAAAGTCCAGAAGAAAATGAAAAGTGAAGTCTCTACAGTAGCTGAAGGGACGATATTTTCTCCAAGAATCCATCTCAGCCGTTGATCTCATCCAATGGTCATGATAGTTTCAAACTAGCACAATCCGGGTGAATCACTTAACTACCAATAAGTGGTTGACACTTAAGCAGCTGAAGTTAAAATAATCAGCCAAGCCAATTGACACAAATAGAACCAGTTTAATGGTGTTCTGAGAATCACAACTCTCATAATCACTATTCAAAACATTGATTTTTTCGAAAATAATGGTTGCCAAATGGGAGCTTAAATGAATTTCTTCAGCATAAAATGACCACTTTTCGAAATTTGTGAAGGTTCAAGGGTTTTGTAGAAATAAATAAATAATGTATTTTCCATTTATGAATTATTGAGCGTATTTTAATATCTAATTGTTAAAATTTTTAAGTAAGATAGTCCTTTACGTAGTTGAATCTCAATTGAGATTCATCTCGTTACAGCACATATTAAATGTGAAATTATATAAAGCTTTTTAGCCAAATTTTGAGTACCTCAAGTGAGATGAGAATGACCTAACTTAGAATTAAATAAGCTTGACCTGTGAATCTAAAATATCATAAGAATAAAAAGGGTCGGATTTGCGAATTTGTAACCTAAACCTTTGTGTTTAAAGAATAAGAAGACTCGAAATCTCGATGACCCCATGTTTCATAATAGCTGAGAAACACCCAAGAGTTGAGGTAAGATGCATATGGAGCTGTCAACATACCCATCCAAAACGCAATCGGGCTTATAAGGAACACTCATGAGTTGAAGCTCACGAGTCCACTTTTGGAGATGGCATGGACCATGTTCACCTTATTCTAGCTAGTGTTTTCATGCCTCACAATAATAATATATATATAGTTGGCCTTTACTGAATTAATTTATTAGTAATTTTAATTTCATTCTTTATTATCATTTATTCTAATTTTTAATGCACAAAATGTGTGCCAGCTTTTTTTAAAACAAGCAAAATATGATGTTTGAGTTCATTCTCTTAATGATTTTGTTATTATAAATCGAGACCATAAAACTAAAGATGCATGGTATTAGAATTCAAAAGCTCAAACGAACAATTTTAATTTTCTCTAGCTCAAATGACTAGTTAAGTTTAAGATTCATGTTTTTAAACGAGTCTCATCGTGTAGAGCATGTAGAATATAAAATAAAATAAGAGTGTAAACTATTACTCTTTAACAAGTTTGTCACCTTAAAACGTTAAGATTCAATACTAACAGGCAAACACTAATACCATAATTGCAGGTCGGCCCTGGCCCAAAGCAACTTAGGCCATTGCCTTGGGTCTCAATTCTTGAAGGCCTCAAAAAATTAGAAGCCCAAAAATTCAACAAAAAAATTTCTTTCTTTTTTGAGTTGAGTCATTTGTTCCATTTAAATAACATGACTAAATAACATGGTGGATTAAAGAAGAGGTTAAATACACTTGGACACTTACATTCTTAATGAGCTTAATTTTCTTTTGTTTTTTAAATCTCTCATAGTTTTTTAGTAAGCTTATAATTTTTAAAAGAAAATTAAAAAATTTATTTTTTCAGTTAAAAATAAGTTATTTATTTTAAAAGGGATCATTTCATTTTTCAAAAATAATATAAAAAAATCAATTTGAATAGAACATGAACGATACTAAAGAGATCAATATGCTTATAGAGAATTATATTTAAGAGTTTCGTAATAATTTGTCGCCTAGAACCTCGAATATCTTAGGGCCAACCTTGCAACATTGCTTCTATCAAAATAAATACAAGTTTGTGTGTGCACACAAACAAGATAATAGTTATAATTTTAAAATTTTTTTGAGAAAAAGATTTTACTTCTAAGACTGTGTGCCACAGAAAGCCAAAACAAGGAGTGGTCTAATCTAATACGAGTCATAAATGTTGCACCTGCTTCTGTAATCTGGACATTTAATTTCACATCCATCTTGAATTTATGATGCCTCAATCTTAAAATTAATTAATCACTGTAAGGCATTTAAGATTAGTTTGAAAGGTGTGCCCTGCTACGCATGTGCATGTGCTCGATTGACGAGTGTAGGAGCATGTTTGTCTCATCTTAAGAACTTTACTTATAAGTAAATAAGCACCAATAATCTTTTTATTGCAAATTTGTTTTCCACTAAATTAATTCTTTTCTGCCACTCCGTTTGATTCAAAATAATTTACTGAAAGATCAAAGGAAAGTTGGGAGATGTTTACACGACCACATAAAATAATAGAAAAGCATTTTGCATAAACTCTGAAAAATATCTTCTAATTATTGGTTTTGTTCCAAGCTAAAACAGTCTATTTTCTAGCTATCTAACTTACACTAAGGAAACTGACACTAAGGAAACTGATCATAAAAGGGAAGATTGTAACAGAAAAAAAGTCATCCTATAATATTTAGCTGCCCTGAGAAGCCTTATGAAGTGTATTTCTACATTATTTGAAGTGTAAAAATGATTTTCTTAAATAATGTATGATTGAGAATGAATTTGAGGAAAAAATATTTTCAAATAAGTTATGCCAAACAAACGTTAATCTGTTTACGAGCATTAAGGTATTGCATAATCTGCAATATAGTTGTATACACTCGAAATTAGTGTTTAGTTTGGTAAGGTGATTTGTACAGTACCCGACAGTGTGAAGAAAGAAATTAAGAGTATTGTCTTATAACGATGTTTAATATTACGTACCAGAATGTGGCCGTGGAGGGTTTTACTTTACGCCAGATATTTTCATCTTTTCCTTTAGAGTAATGTTATTTAGTCCCACTGAGATTATAACCTTAATCTACGTGGCATTAAATGACAAGTTAAATAAAATAAGTCATTTACCTCATTCTACGTGGCATTAAATGATAAGTTAAATAAAATAAGTCATTTAATTGCAAATTTCATTTAACATGTCATTTAATGCTACTAGTGCTACATAGACTAGGGTTATAATCGAATGGAGCTAAATAGCATTATTTTGCCGTTTATATATATGATAAGGGCTTTGGTTTTCTTGAACTCAAGACCTGCCTCTTATCTGTAGTTGTGCATGGAAATTATAAGATTGACAAGCTATTATTATTTGCTCATATTTGTTTACACTTATCAAAATTCTCTCTTTGGCTTCCTTAAAAGTACTTGTGCAGAATTGAGGTGTCAAACGCTGAAAATTGAGTGACTTCCTGTATCTAAAATCATGGCTGAAGAAGACAAATATACGAAAGATGGTACGACAGATTATCGTAACAGTCCTGCAATCAAACAGGAAACTGGGACCTGGAAAGCATGTCCTTACATCCTTGGTATGTTTTCTTCATTTCGTAGAAGCGTACATAAGGATTTATGTCGTAAAATTTGACAAGGTTTTACTGCAGGCAGGCCTGCCCTGAAACAAATTGGGTTTATATTTTTTTTTTTTTAAGGTTAAAAAATAAATTTATGAATATATACATTTTTTTTTTGTCCGCCTGGCTCCACCCCGGCTGGCCGTTAATCTATGGCAACCCTCCTCCTTTTCCCGCACTTATGACAGGATATGAAACAGTGTTTTGTTGTTATTGTTGTAGCTGATGAGAATTTGATTAGAGATAAGTGAAATGCTTTCTCTCATTTTTCTTCTTTTTTGTTTTATGTTTCCAATTTTGTTTGGTTAAATAGGAAATGAATGTTGTGAGAGGTTGGCATATTATGGGATCAACACAAATCTGGTAAATTATCTCAAATTTCAAATGAACGAGAGCAATGTTGTGGCAGTTACTAATGTTACGAATTGGTCCGGTACGTGCTATGTTACGCCTCTGCTGGGTGCCTTTCTAGCCGATGCCTATATGGGACGATATTGGACAATTGCAACCTTCTCAATCATTTATGTCTTTGTAAGTGTAATTTTAGCCCAATGTTTGATCCTCATTTGAATAAACTAGTGTTGGTTCGGGCATTTTACCCTTTATGAATCATGGTATATTGAATCTACATCGATAAATTTCTAAGTCGGCAAGTGTCATTTGATACAGGGGATGACATTGTTGACAATATCAGCATCAGTCCATGGACTAAAACCGTTTTGTGATGAGAAAAAGGTGTGCCATTCGACGGGCCATCAAACCGGATTTTTCTACCTTGGCCTTTACCTAGTCGCCCTAGGTACCGGGGGTATCAAGCCGTGTGTTTCTTCCTTTGGTGCAGATCAATTCGATGATTCTGATGAGGCTGAAAAGAAGAACAAAAGTTCTTTTTTCAACTGGTTTTATTTCTCAATCAATATAGGTGCCCTTGTTGCTTCTACTGTTCTTGTGTGGATACAAACAAATGTAGGGTGGGGATGGGGTTTCGGCATCCCAGCTGTGGCCATGGCAGTTGCTGTGGTCAGTTTTTTCTCGGGTACCCGCCTTTATCGCAACCAGAGGCCCGGAGGGAGCCCCTTAACTCGAATAGGCCAAGTGTTAGTTGCATCCTTCAGAAAAATTGGAGTACAAGTGCCTCAGAATAAGTCTCTTCTCTATGAGACTGCAGATGAAAGATCTGCTGTTCAAGGAAGTAGAAAACTTGATCACACAAAACAGTTCAGGTAACATTCTCTAGCGGTGAATAATTGATTAATTTGTAGAAAAATAAAAGTAATGTTCGTTTTATGTTTCTCATTCAGTTTCTTCGACAAGGCTGCTGTGGAGACACAATCAGATCGTATCAAGGGCTCGATTGATGCCTGGAGACTCTGCACCGTCACTCAAGTCGAAGAACTTAAATCAATTATACGTTTGCTTCCCATATGGGCTACCGGGATTATTTTTAGCGCGGTGTATAGCCAGATGGGCACATTATTCGTTCTACAAGGCAACACGATGGATCTTCATATGGGAAAATCATTTGAAATCCCATCGGCTTCTCTATCCCTATTCGACACGATCAGTGTCATTTTTTGGGTTCCTGTCTATGATTGTCTTATCGTCCCTTTAGCCCGAAAGTTCACAGGCAACAAGAATGGCTTCACACAGCTTCAAAGGATAGCAATTGGACTTGTTATCTCCATTTTTGCCATGTTGACAGCAGGAACACTGGAAATGACAAGACTCAGAATTGTCAGAGAGCAAAATTCCTATGATGCTAAACATATGAACATGTCAATATTTTGGCAAGTTCCACAATACTTCATCATAGGATGTGCTGAGGTATTCACATTCATCGGACAACTCGAATTCTTCTATGAGCAGGCACCTGACGCAATGAGAAGCCTGTGTTCAGCCCTTGCGCTCACCACAGCTGCGCTCGGGAATTATTTGAGTACTTTTCTTGTGAATATTGTAACAGATATAAGCACGAGGGACGGGGGTCCCGGATGGATACCTGATAATCTGAATTATGGGCACCTGCACTATTTCTTCTGGCTTTTGGCTGTGTTAAGTGTCCTTAATTTAGGGGCATATCTCCTAGTTGCGAAGTGGTATACCTATAAGAGGGCAGCAGGTCCTCCTATTGATCATATAATGGCATGATCTCCTGCTGCATCACTTTCTTTTGGCTATGATTCTTCTCGAGTATTTCAATCATCTGACTAACTGAAGTGATATACTTCACTGTTATGATTATCATATTTTAGTAATTTCAAAAGGGTCTTGCTGGATTTTTCAACCGAGACAAAATTTAAATAAATATATTTGTTCATTTGTAATAGTTTAAGCTTTGAATCATATGAGTAATTTAACGGAGTTACTAGCGTAGACAAAGATTTTGAAGTCTCACCCTCAAAAATTTATGAAAATGTGCGCATGTTAAGCACTTGATTGAAAAAAGAACCACATTTGGACATGAGTAGCATGTTGAAGGCAAAATTTGAGTAAATAAATAGTGGCTTAGAGTGAAAATTACTTGTTTACTTCTCTAAATATTCGTGTGATGAAGAAAGCCAACAATCTAGACATATAGGAACAATACGACAATATTTCTAATTACTAAATCGTACATGTTTCATCACTTAAAATGTTCATATCAATACTGATTCTCAAACTTGGTCATTTAGAATCTAAGCAATCAGCGAGGTATGCTAAAATCATCGTCTATACTCTCACTTCTTTCTAAACACCTCAAACTTCCACTTTGAAAAGAGAGGCCATCCAAATCTACACGAAATCTTTGAAGTTTAATGCCATCAACACTCACATTAATGCTTTGAGAGTAATCTTGATCCGTTATCAATGGATGACTCTTTTGTCCTATTGATTGACTAGAAATGCCCTTGAGTCTTTTGGAATCCATCTTACGAGATTGTTCCGTTGAATAGAGATCGGCTTCAAGTTCTTGCCATACTTGAGTCATTGTAGGCCTTTTTTTAGGCTCTTTCATCGCACATCTTAGGCCAAGTTGTCCCATTTTCAACATCATTTCCATGTTGCATCCCTCTATTAAGAGATTAGCATCCAATATTTCCTCAATGTTGCCTCGTTCAATGCTAGGCCTTGCCTGCATAGTTTCAAATAAATAAATAAATTATCCTCCATCTTTTAACTGTCATGGAAAGCCTAAGTTATTAGCAAAATAAGCACATTGAACGACAATTATACGAAAAACGAAAGATTTAACTCGATATTTTCGACTTACCCAATCAATGATGTGCAAATTGGCTTGATTCCTAGTTGACTCAATTGCAGGTCTTGCAGCAACAAGTTGCAAGAGGATGACTCCAAAGCTATACACATCAGTAAATGGAGTGAGATGAAAACTTGAACAATAGGCTGGATCAAGATAGCCTGGTGTCCCTTTAACTTGGCTGCTAACATGAGATTGGTCCCCAACTGGGCCTGATCTAACAAGCCCAAAATCTGATACTTTGGCCTCAAACCCTTCTCCAATTAGGATGTTGCTTGGCTTTATGTCCCTGTGGATTATGCTTGGAATGACCCCTTCATGGAGGTGAGCTAACCCTAATTTCATTAGAAAGTAATGTTAATTAAAAAGAATAAGAAATTGAAAAGAAGCCGGTACAGGCAGTTTGAGGTGGCCACAGTCAAGTTATCACAAGCCCGCCTGTTTTAACACCACTATCATACCGATTATTAAGAAATTTTTATTGACAAGATAAAAGAGCAAATTCTTCCTTCTTAAGTTGAAATTGAACAAATAAATGTTGGGTCCGCATCTTTCTCCCATCTATAAAATTAAACAAATTTCGTCTTAAGTCACGGCCATCAAAAGTGTCACTCTAGGAATTCTAACAATTTGTTTAATTGACAAATTGTGAATCTGATCTTGCAAATATTTTAATTTCATCGTGTGATGAGATTATATCTTAATTGTTTATTACATTTCTTGGTCTATTGGATCTTTAAGTAGATCTAATTCAAGAAGTGAGGACTTGTCTTTAAGTGAATAGTAGGTTAAGGGGTGTCGATTGAAGAGCTTATTTAAATTACGACCCACTCTAAATTTATTATTTATCGAAAAAGGCATGTCTCTTGCAAGAAGTGAGGGCTTACCTTTAGCTGCTCCAATGGCTATGTTTACCCTTTGCCTCCAAGTCAAACTTCTCCCTCCCCTTCCTGCAACAACACAGCAAAGAGAGTGTCACAATTATCATGGCTAATTATGATCATTTAGAAAATTTTCTAAAATAATTTATTTAAAACTTACCCATTATGTAATCAAGTAATGAACCATTAGTCACGTATTCATACACCAGTATTTTTGCTGTCCTTGGCCCTGTTAAAACATAAAACATAAATATATTCAATAATGAACACGTGCATTCGTTCTATTTATATATTGTGATCTAAGTAAAACTAATGTTGAAAAAAAAATGAATTGAAGGGTTAACTTTGGCATAAATTTTGAGTGTGACCCCTTTTTTATTTTGGAAGATCAAGATTAATTTGTATTCTTCTTCGTAAGATCATTGAAATCATATATTTACTTACCAAAAATGATGCTAGGGTGAATGAGAAATTGGAGCTCAAAGTGATTCATTGAAAAATGTTTTGTGTTGGAGGAAAACTTAAGTTATCCCACATAGAAAAATAGATAAAGGTAATGACCACTTTAAATATAATTACACTTTACAATGATGTAATCATGTGCAGAATAGATGCTCCTCTCCACGTGCACGTGTAGGGGAGTGCAAATTACGGCCCCGAAATAAATTTTGGACCTTGAACTTGTATATGTACACTAATATCGGACCGAATGGACCAAAAAATTGGTTGGATCCAAGTTTTGCCTTTATTTTATTATTTTTTCAAATAAAAACCTTTCAAATTCTTTTAACTCCTAAAATTTATGTGATTATATCTGTGTCAATGGAGAAATTAACAATCGAGTTAATGGTAGTTAATGGCATAACTCTTACGTGTTAATTCTCCATTACAGCATTTTTTATTTTTATTTTTGAAACTCACATGATCACGTCTGTGTTCTTGGAGAGATTAATAGTCTGGTTAATGGTGGTTAATGGCATAACTCTTGGCTTGTTAATTTTTTATTACGGCCTATTTATTTAATCATCTTTCTTCCTTACAGACACACGAGAATTTCTCTTATGTGCATAAAATTTCGTCTCCTGTCTGTATACATAATTTTCACTTTCTGCCAAGGTTTTGGTGGTGATAGTGTTCAAATATTAAGTCAGTTTACCATAGCAGCATCTACAGTGTTCAAATTCTACTGTTTTCCCTTTATATCCTGGGAAACAAACTGTTTTTATGGTGAGAAGGCGAATCTGTTTTAAGGAAATTGTGTTTACACAGATCTCGGTTTGAAATTTTATTCGCTATTTTGTTATTTCCTACAATTTTAGATTACTTGTTTCGTTTTTAATGTAATTAATAAAATTATTTTAATCTGCAATATTTTGGCTAACAAGTTTAAAACAGAATCATAACAGACAATTTGTTTATTTTGTTTTATTGAGAACTAATATTCTTTTGATTTTCAAAAATGGCAACCGAACTAATCAATATGGATTTGGCTTCTGAAAACCCGGCTATAGGTTTTATTGATGCTTGAAGGCAATTTTTGTTGTGATTCAAGAGCCAAGTTTTGTCTTGGCTAAATTGCCAATCTATGCTATGAGCCAGATTGTAGCTCAACCAATTGGACACGTTGTTACTGTTCTATTAATCATGAAGAAAAAATGGAGAAATTCAATTGCTTGAATTTCAAAATGCGACAACAGAAAATATTTTTTACTTGACCACTTTGAATTTTGCGAGGTTCTTGACTGAAACTGCTCCAAAATTCAAAGGGGGGTGAGGAAGATACTCAAACTGTCAGCATACTTAATGCATGGAAACATTTAGATTTTTTGTGTCGAAACTACATCATGAACACCTTATTAGACTTGCTATACGTGTATAGTAAGTACTATGAAAATTGTTAAGGAGTTGTGTGAATTATTGGATCAAAAATATAAGGTTAAGGATGTAGGGGCCAAGAAATTCATTGTTGGTAGATTCTTGAATTATAAGATGATGGACTCCAAAACAGTAATCAGTCATGTACATGAACTCAAAGTATTTCTTCATAAGATTCATGCCGAATGGATGATTTTGAGTGAAACTTTTCAAGTGGCTACAATTATTTAAAAATTGCTTGCCACGTGGAAAGATCTCAAGAATTATCTTAAATACAAGCGAAAGGAAATGAACATTGAAGAACTGATTGTTAGACTTCGAATTAAAGAAGACAACAGAAATTCAGAAAAAAGGGATTCAATCATATTGTGGTTATTTGTTGAGCATGGTCAAAGTTCTAAGACCTTCGAGAGCAATTATGGGATATATGGTGGCAAAGGTGCTAAGTTGGGACCAAAATGGGGCATTTTTAGGAAGAAATTTCAAGAAAAATGCTTTAATTGTGACAAAGTAGACCACAAGTTTTCGAAATGTAAATTGCCAAAGATGAATAATAAAAAAAGAAGCAAATGTGGTTGACTATATGACACATGATGTGTCTGAGATGAAACTCGTAGTCATCATTTCTGAAATGAAAATTGTGGGTTCTAACCCAAAAAAGATGTGGATTGACACTGGTGCTACGGGCATATGCACTTTGATAAAGAGTTATTTGCTGCATTCGAAGAAATTGAGATTGTGGAAAAGTTGTTCATGAAAAATTCAAATTTAGATAATTATTTTCTAGCTCAGTGATAGAATCGTGAGCATTCTCAATTCGTCTAAAGTGGTGACAAGGTGTAAGTTAGCTACTTTTAGCCGTTGTATTCTCTCAGACAGACGTTATCAGTCCTCTTTCATCAAATTGGGTGGCGAATATGTTCTAAAGAAATATTTGCAACACATGATTCGGTTCCTTTCAATACCACTACTATATCAACAATCAAATTTCCTCTATTTTATTGCTACTTTATTTATTATAAGGTATTTTTCCATTATTTTATAATTTCAGCGGTATTCCAAATTTCCTTTTGTATTTTCCTAACAGAATTAAGTACTTTTGTTTCTAGAAGGATTCAACCTAACTTTAAGGTCAACATGTATATTTTAAGAATACAATTCAACTGAATATAAGTTCAATTAAAGTGGTATATAATTTTAAAAATTCCTAAAGAACAATTATGAGTAGAATCCTAATCTTAAAATTCGTTGCAGGTGTCATAGTTTGATTGATTAATGACCATATAACTTAAATAAATACTTAGATCTAGTAGCACTATCTTCAATTTCGAGTATTTAAATATAATAACTAAATTCCATCGAGACTCCTTTGTCTTTTATTCAAAGATAGGTATTAAATTCAGAGAGTGTATGCTACTTTGATTTTCCTTAATCCTCAATTTGGGTAATTAAAACGGGACGAAATGTCCCCCACTTAAATTAATTAATGTCCTTTGGACTAATGATATTCTCAGAATCATTTGAAAATGAAGTGGATGGGTGATTATTTTAATGAACATTTTATCCTTCGTTTATAGCTCCACTGGGAGTGAAAGTGGGGTCGGTGGAGCCCAAATTTACTGTTTTGAACTCAATGTTCTCTCAATACATTTTTAACATCTCAACACCACCTCTTATTGGTAAATCGGAAGACGTCAATACATATTTTGACACATCAACACGTTCTTCTTTCCAATTACGTTAAGCGTTATGATATGATGAAGTGTCAAAAATGTTGGAAATATGTGTTGAGTTGGGCTGTTTGACATGACTTTGAGTAAGATTCGTTCCTTCGATTTGGAAGATCAAAATCTATTTGTGTTTTCCTCCGGGAGAATATCAAAATCATATATTTTTTTGTCAAAATGGATGTTCGGATGAATGTGAAATTGGAGTTCAAAGTGTGCCAATTGAAATGAGTTTATGTGTTGAAGGGAAATCAATTAATGTTTGTCCCACATAGTAAAATAATGAAGGCAAATACTTCTTTATATAGGATTACACCTTGGAATTGTGTAATCATGTGTAGCATAAATACTCTATCCATGTGAGTGTACAAGGGGTGCAAATCAAGGACTAAATAAAAACTTCTAACCTTGAACTTATTTGCGGATGCGACCTATACACATGAATGTCGGATCGAAAGTACCAAAATTGGCCTCTTAGGATGCTCTACATTTTGCCAAATTTTTTTTCCTCTAACTGACCTTTTAACCTCTAAAACCGATGAAGCTCCAATGGTAATTGTCATTTTAATATAAGTTACTTGGGGACAAATTTAATTTACCATTCATGGAGCCAAGTCTATTTTAGAACTCGTTTTTCCACTATTCCATACAAGAAACCATACTCTATTGCATACTACATAGTTTTACAGCTCTTTGTCTACTAAAGAATTTTCTATTCCTTTTAATTTTGGTGACATTGTTCTAACACAAGTACTGTTCACTGGAGTAGAAATTGAAGTGCACAGATTATACCAGTTCTTCCGTTGTATCCTGGGAAACAAACGTTTAACAAAATCTCTAGCATTTATGATGTTCGGATGAATCTGTTTTAAGGACATCGTGTAATACACATGCCTCAGTTTGCAAATCCGTTTTCTTTCTGCAATCGAAATATTGCTACATATTTAATTTCCTATTTTTGTTCAATTTTAGTCCATAAAATTATTTATATTTTCTGTAATTTTAATAAAATTACCTATTTATGTTTTTACTGTAATTAATAAAATTTTATTATTCTACACATTTGGCTAACAAACTTAAAACAAATTGAAAAAAAAAGAACAATCATTTTGAATTGATTTTCAGAAGTGGCAGCAGAAGTAACCAACATGTATGTGGTTATTGAAAACCAGGTTGTCGCTTAAGAGCTAGGATCTGCTGTAGCTTAAGGGCCAGGTTCTTTTGTGGCTCAAATTATGGCTAAATTGCTCAGTCACGCCTAAGCCAAACCGTGGCTTAAACAACTAGCAATATCGCTATTGTTTCGATTAATCATGGCGAAAGTGTCTTGCAAGGTTATTGACTGAAACTGATCTGCAACTCAATGAGGGCGAGGAAGATGTGCAAGCTATTATTAGCACACTTGATGCTTGGAAACGCTTCGATTTTCTGTGCCGCAATTATGTCATGAATGGCTTGGCAGATTTGCTATACAACGTGTATAGTACGATGAAAACTACTAAGGAGTTGTGTGAATCTTTGGACCGAAATTATGAAACTAAGGATGCTAGGGATAAAAAGTTCTTTGTCGGAGCGATCCTATATTATAAAATGGTGGACTCAAAAATTATAATTAGTTAAATGCAAGAATTTCAAGTGATTATTCATGAGATTCATGCTGAAGGGATGATTTTGAGTGAAACGTTTCAAGTGGATGCAATTATTGAAAGTTGCATCGGCGTGGAAATATTTCAAAAATCATCATAAGCATAAGAGAAAGGAAATGAATGTTGAAAGATTGATTGTTAAACTTCGAATTGAAGAAGACAGTAAGAGTTCAGAAAAAAGAAGTGGTTCAATCATGGAGTGGCTAAAGCTAATGTAGTGGAATATAGTTAAAGTTCTAAGACTTTCAAAAACAAGCATGGGCCATCCGGTGGCAAAGGGATTAAGTTGGGATCGAAAGGTGGCATTTCCAAGAAGAAGTTTCAAGGGAAATGCTTCAACTACAACAAAGTGGGTCATAAGTCTTCGGAATGCAGATTACCAAAGAAGAATAATAAGAAAAAATTAAATATGGTTGATTATATGGCACATGATATATCTGATATGAATCTCGTTGCTGTTATTTCTGAAGTTATTATGGTGGGTTCAAACCCAAATGAGTGGTGGATTGACATCGGTGCTATAAGATATGTGTGCTATGATAAAGAGTTGTTTATTGTGTTCAAAATAATTGAGAATGAAGAGGAGTTGTTGATGAGAAATTCAGTAACTTCTGAAATCAAGGGTCAAGGAAATGTCATTTTGAAGACGACTTTGGGAAAAAAACTAACTCTTAACAATATTTTTTATGTTCCAAAAATGCACAAGAATCTAGTGTCCGGGTCACTTCTAAATAAGCATGGTTTATTTATTTGAGTTAGACAAAGTTATATTGTCAAAAAATGGAATGTTTGTTGGAAAATATTATGTTTTCGATGGTATGTTTAAGTTAAATGTAATGGTTGTTAAGCCAAAATGAATAAAGTAAACTTTTTTGCTTACTTGCTTGAATCTTTCAATTTGTGACATGGTAGACTAGGGGACATGTTAACTATGATACTTTACGTAGATTAGTTAACTTGAATTACATACCCGCATTCCATATTGATTCCAAACACATAAGTGCGAAACTTGTGTTGAGACAAAATTGATAAGGTCAACCTTTAAATAAATTGAATGAAATACAGAATCACTAGATTTAATTCACAGTGACATATATGATTTAAAGTTTGTATAAACAAAAGGTAGCAACAAGTACTTCATTGCTTTTATCGACTATAGCACAAAATAATGCTATATATATTTGCTTAAAAGTAAGGACGACGTTATAGAGAAATTTATTCTCTATTAGAAAGAAGTTGAAAATCAACTAAATAAGAAAATTAAGACATTGAGAAGTGATAAAGGTGGCAATTATGAAACATCATCTACTGAATTTTATGCACAACACAAAATTATACATGAAACCACGCCACCTTATTCGCTCAGCAAAATGGCGTTGTTGAACGAATAAATTGTACCTTAAAAGAAATGATGAATGCAATGTTAGTAAATTCTAGGTTACCTCAAGACATGTGGGGTAAAACTGTGTTATCAACAAATTATCTTTTAAATAAAGTATTTTGAAACAAAACTGAAAAGACCATTTATGAGTTATGAAAATGAGAAAGTCATCGTATAAATACTTACGAGCGTGGGGATGTCTTGCTAAAGTAATTGTTCCAACACCAAAGAAGGTAAAAATATGTCTGAAAACTATAGAATGCATCTTCACAAGTTATGCACATAATAGTAGTGTTTATCGATTTCTTGTGTATGAATCTAAAATTTCAAATATATACAAAAACGCGATAATAGAAATGAGAAATGTTTCATTCTTTGAATATGAATTTCTGTACAGATTCAAAGAGGAAAAAAGCTATTCTAAATGAACCTATGAGATTATGATTGAAAATAGATAGGACCAAGAATTAGAAGAGGAAGTTGATGTTGATGTTGAACCAAGACATGGCAAAAAGGAAATGACAGAAAAATCTTATTATCCTGATTTTTTGACTTATATACTTTAATATATACTTGAAAGTGAATCTCGAAACTTTCAAGAAACTGTGAACTCTTCATAAAGACCTTAGTAGAAAGAGGTCATTAAAAGTGAAGTAAATTCCATTTTGAAAATCATAAATGGGAGCTAGTTGATCTTCCTTAAAAAATAAACTACTAAACTAAAAATGGATTTTCGAAAGGAAAATGAAAGCAAATGGAACTATTGAAAAGTATAAGGCCACACTAGTAATAAAATGTTACAGAAAATGGAAATGCCTTGATTATTTTGATACATATTCTTTAGTGACAAGAATAAAATCTATTAGGATGATGTTTGCGATTTTTGATTTATGAAATCTTGAATTATATCGGATGTTAAAACTGCTTTTTTGAATGAAGATTCAAAGGAAGAAATCTACATTAAACAACTCGAGAATTTTTCATTACCAATGTAGAAAAAGAAAGTTTGTAAATTGGTGAAGTCATTGTATGATTTGAAACAAGATCCAAAATAGTTGTACGAAAAATTTGACAATGTCATTATGGAATGTGAATTTAAAATTAACGAGTATAACAAATGTGTCTACATAAAAAATACAGAAAATGATTATATCATTTATGTTTTTACGTTGATGATATGTTTATTATTTGTAGAAACGATAAGATAATTAAATCTATTAAAAATATATTAAATTTAAGGTTTTACATAAAAGTTATGTGTTTAGCTGATATGATACTTGGAGTTAAAATTGGCAGAATATCAGATGGACTCGTTCTAAGCCAATCACATTATGTAGACAAAATTCTAGAATAGTTTAACAAGGATGATACTGGAATGGTTAGAACACCGATAAATACAAGTCAGCATCTATCTAAAAACAAAGGCAAGAGTGTATGTCAAGTAGAATACTCTAAAATTAATGAAATTTTGATATACTTGATGAGTTGTACAAGATCAGACATAATATAAACAATTAGTAAACTGAGTAAATAAATGAGTAATCCAAAAGCTGACTACTAGAAAGTAATAGAAATAGTACTAACGCACTTAACATATACTCGTAATTTTGGAGAATATAATGATGCAAATTAGATATCTGATATAAAAGATTTCAAATCCACTAGTAAATTTGTGTTCATATTGGGAGGTGCATGTTATAGTTAGATCTACCATGGAATCTGAGTCTATAGCTATAGATAAATGTAGTGAAGAGACTCAGTGATTATGTAACTTCTTAGAGGATATTCCAAAATGGTCGAAACATGTGTCAGAAATTTGCATATATTGTGATAGCCAATCAGCAATTGGAAGGGCACAGAGTAATATTTACAATGGTAAGCCTAGACATATACGTCGTAGACATAATACCATAAGGCAACTGTTACTCCCCAATTTCGAGGCCCACCTTGGACTTCCACGTGGATAGCTACGTAGGCAGACAGTCCATGTGGACAAGAAGTTAGCCGGAAAGTCAGGAAGGTCAAGGAGAAAAGTTGACAAAGTTAAAATTAAGAGAGACGTCCTTCAAACAAGTCCTACTGAGGTCCTTCGATGCTGAAGCAGAAGTCCCTTCAAGCCGCCGGAGGTCTTTGAGCCAAAGCTGACCCTGGTTCACGTTAAAGTCGACGTTGTTCCATATAACAAATTTAGAGATCTTTTAGAAGTGATTGATGTGATGTCTATAATAAAGGGTGTCAACGTGTCAGTATACAACTAGAACGACAGACTTCTTATCAAGTATTAATTGTAATGAATAGATAGTGATGTGATGCCCCAATTAAGGAGATGAGGTCACATGGTTCTGATGTAACGGACACCACGTCGGCCAGTTTGGTATAAATAAGGTCTTCATGTAATTCATAGATGGGGGAGAATTAATTGAAAAATAGACAATCATATACTCGAAATATACACATAAACTCTCAAAAATTCTATATAAATTTCAACATACAATATAGAAACTTACATATGCATTTTTATCTATCCTTCCACATATTCTTACTTGGTGACAACATAGATTAGTTCGATTTCGACCCGACAATTGTTGTTAGTGCGGTTGCTTTCGTTACAGCTGTCGGAGTCCGAACACTTTCGTCTCTTACTGGAAAGTGCCTCCCGCATTCATTCCCAACCAACTACTGCTGTTATCCCCGTAAAAGCACGTCGAAATCATGCGACATGGTAAGAGTGGGCCCATTATCTGTTGATTTTTTTTTCGGGGTCAACAGATTGGCACCGTCTGTGGGAAACTATATGGTTAACCACGAAAAATGCGTGGAGAAAAAAACTAAACGACTGTTAGAAATTTTAACTTCTGAAAGAGAAATAGCCTTAAAAAAGGACTGTTAGAAATCGAGAACCCTTGAATAAAAGGAGATCTCATACTAAGGTATCTAGGAAAATGAGTTCAACTGATGAAAATGCCCTAAAAAGGACGAGGGAATAACCTGAAGAAGGGGAACTCACATGAGCTGCCACAGCTCCTAGCCCACGACCTCCAGCATGTAGGCGAGGAGGATACAGAGGTGGAGGAAGGGTCGCTACTCGACTCATAAGGGAGATGGCCACCATGTTAGCCAACATGATAAACATTACTCAGCAAAACTTAGCCATGCAAGAAATGCTAATGAACATGCAGGGGTAATAAGGG
>CAIGRB010163213.1:29669-56171 GCA_903798255.1 Fraxinus quadrangulata
AGTTCAAGGATATCGTGTACTGATCAGCTAGTAAAATAAATATACTTTTACAAGAGAAGGTTCAAAGGGTAATATATACTTATCCTATGCAAGTTTCAATCGTTGAACTATATCACCACGTCTTTATATCTTCCGTTTCTATGACTTTCTTAATTTTCATTCATGTGGTGGATTGTTGAAAATAAATGAATTAAATGGCTGACTTTGACATAAATTTTGAGTGAGACCCATTTGTTTATTTTAAAAGATTATTATTTTAAATAAATGGTATTTAATGGCATAACTCATGGCCTCTTAATTCTCCATTACAGCATATTTATTTAGTCAGCTTCCTCCCTTACAAACACAAAAATTTCTCTCCTCTATATAAAATTTTGTCTCACGTCTGCATAAATAATTTTCACTTTCTGTCAAGGTCTTGATGGTGATAGTATTTAGATATTAAGTCAGTTTGCCCGAGTAGTATCTACAGTGCTCAAACTCTATTAGTTTTCCATTGTATCCTGAAAAAAGATGCTCAAACTAAACCTCAAGCACCTACGGTGAGTGGACAAATCTTTTTTAAGAAAACTGTGTTTACACATATCTTGATTTGAAAGTTCATTTGCTCTTTTGTCATTTCCTGCAGTTTTAAATTACTTGTTCTACTTTTAATGTAATTAATAAAATTATTTTAATCTGCAATAATTTGGCTAATAACTAAAAACTCAAGTTCTTGGAATAATTTGTAAAATAACTGATCTTTGAAAAATATTAAAACCTTTGTAATCAAATATTTTCAAGTATTCAATAACTAGAAAATCAAGTGAAATGCATAAAATAAAACTTGAAGAAAAGGTCAAGTTGCCCCATTGAACAGTTGTTTAATTAATTCTATTATGGAAATAAATTTACGTTTATATTTTTCTTTTACCTGATTCTTCGCAGAATCCCACGAGTTGAACAAGGTTCCTATGCTTCACTTTTGAAAGCAACCTGACCTCTGCTCAAAGAAAACACGGCCAAATCAATTCCTTACATAAGAATACATTAATAATGAGTGGTGAACTCATTATGGTCAAGACAAATTAAGTGGTCGAGACATTCTTTTAAATGTTTTTGATTGGAAATCATTTAAAGAGTTCTTTTAAATAATTTTTTTTTAGAGAATGTGTGGTTGAAAATAGGTTTAAAGGAAAGTGATTTTATATCTTTTAATAAGCTTGAGAATGAATTGCACTCGGACATGATTTTATGTAATCAAATCCTGAATTTATTAAGAAAAAACCCCCCAACCTTTTTTTTTATTTTTTATTTGAGTAGTGTGTTTGTTTATCTTTGACACGCTCTCCATGTAAAGATGGTATGACTATTATTTAAAGGAGGACACAAGAATTTTCAATAAATGAGTGATTCCAAGACTTCAATTCATATAATTTGTTTGCTCTTGTACTCTATTAAATGATTATGATATGTTATGAGAGTTCAAAGGGTTTAGAGATTCAAAAAAATTATTTATTTATATTTTACTTACCATTTCTAAATTCTTCTGTGCTTGTATATGATTCAGCATTGGGCTTCTTGATTGCTAGGGTCCCCTCTACATCAAATGTAGCAAGATAAACATTTCCAAATGCACCAGAACCAACCAAGCAATCTTGGCTGAAATTTCTGGTTGCCTTTTGCAGATCTTCGAACCGAAATTGCCTTAACTTCATTTTTGCATCATTCAGTTGTCCTGCAGATTGTTCTAAACTCTATTAGAACTCGAATTTATATATGAGTTGAGCGCTGAAAACTTTTTCAAGATATCAATGTGGCAAAACTTCGGAAAAAAATTACTAAATCGATAACATATCTTGTAGCCACAAAAATTCTTTAGCTAGAGCTACTCGTTGAGCTCTTCATTGGCTCGCGACCAACTGTGGCCATATGTAACTGATCTCTATGTTTTTGTTTGTTGGGCTTAAACGGACAACATGGCATAGGCTAAGTTTGTCCCAATTTACACCCCTAATTAACTAGACTACCCGCTTTGTTGATAAAAGAAGAAACAAGTATAACATTGATAAAGATTTCGAGCTGTTTTATATGCTTGATTAATTTTTGACATTTATCTCTTATCAAAGTGTAAGAGATTGACAAACCTTTTTGCTTCACACACAATCTGAACAAATTTGTGTAAAGCTTCCTTCTGTAACAAAAATACATCCAACCACCAACAAAGAGTACAATTATGGCAAAAATAACTCCTCCCCATATATGCACATTATTAAGAGCTGAAGAACCACTGATTCCCATTCTTGGAGGTGCAGAATCTGGTGAAAATGCATGTCGATTTACCATTGTACTTAACCGTGAAATTAAACTCCTCAACTTCAACCCCAAATTTCCATACTATATTTTCTTTTGAATGAAATTTAACTTAACAAAAAGGGGAAGAAAAAGCAGCATTTTGACTGCAAAAATGGCGTTTTATTTTCATGAAATTGATGTTTTTGGCCGGCCATCAACATATATTTATATACTGTATTTGTTGCTATGGACTTGGTCTTTATATAGGCGGCACAAATGGCCAACATGGGTTCTGTATATGAAACTATTCTTCTAATAATTCATGACTAAAAAATTAAACGAATCTACAACTTCATGCAATGATGCAAAATAAAAAGAACAAAAAAATTGCATGCACTTCTGAATCAAGATTTTGTTAAACTGAAGAATAAAACAAATCTGTATTTAAATATATATATATTTCGATTTTTAGAGTAGATGATGATAGCAGGATCAAACAAAATTTACTATTTTTTTGGGGGGATTGACCTGGCTTACTTGATTAACGACATTAGATTAACTTTACAATCAGATTATATTATTCCGACAATGGGATAAAAGAACGACGGCTTCACTTAAATAATGATACACGAAACGGTCAAACGATCAAAAACAAATAGATTGATTTATGACTCTGCTAAACAAAAATAAATGCTCCCGAATGCAACGAAAGATTTCAAAAAGAGATTGTCTGTCTTGCAGTCAAGAAAAGTTTTCTGTGTATGGATCTCGTTAGAAATTGGATGTGACCCGAATTCTATTGGAAATTTAATTTAGAGTTCTATTGAGAGTTGGTTGGTGGTATGACTTGATGTTAAACAAAATATAATTGCAGAATATAATATTTTATTACAATAGAACGAACAAAAAAAACAGACAATTGAAAAACTATAGAAATATATAGATCGCTAGAAAAAGAGAGAAAATATGCAAATCGAGGTATATGTAAACATGATTTCCTTAAAATGGATTAGCCTTGTCATCATAGGTGCTTGAGGTTTCATTCGAGTATTTGTCTTCTAGGATACAACGAAAAACCAATAGAGTTTGAGCCCTTCAGATGCTATTCCGACGAATTTGAACACGTCCACCAAGACTTTGGAACATAGAATTTTTTAGAGAAAAAATGGAAACTGGAAGCTGTGTGCAGGAAAAGAAAGGAATCCGTCTGTGGAGAATGGAGGAAAATCGAGCTTTATCATAATCTAATGGCCATGAATGAGTGGCATGAATGACCAATAGTAATAGGTGCTACACACACCACCAATAACTTCACAATTACATTTCAGTTTGAGAGTTGAAGAGTTAGTTTGGAAGGAAAAATGATAATTTATAGAAAATAAATGCAAAATATGGACACTCTTAAGGGGTCAATTTTTGTTCCATTCGGTCCGATATTCGTGTACGTAGGTCTCGCTCAATGTACAATTTCGATCCTTAATTTGCATGTGCGCGCGTGGAGAGAGCCTCTATGATACATATAATTGCACATTTTTTTAAATGTAATCATATATAAAGTGTTCATTGTTTTGTTCATATTTGTACGACAAACTATACATATTTTTTCCTTCAACACATAATCATCTTCCAATGCATCAACTTTGAAATTCGATTTCTCATTCACCCAAGTATCATTCTTGACAAGTAAATATATAATAATTCCGATATTTTAATAGAGGAAAACTCAAATCAATCTTGATCTTCCAAATCGAACAAACGGGTCCAACTCAAAATTATACCAAAAATGGCTCACTAAGCCGTATTTTTCAACACTTGAAGAACTCTCAAAGGAGTCCAGGAGGATAAGGAGAAGATTTCATGATTTTGTTAACTTTCGAACTCATATTCAACCTCAAATACTCGGTTATTGATTTTACCTATTGTGTTAAGACTTCACTTTATATTAAACTCTTCATGTATTAATTCTCTTAGTGTGTTAGAGATTTTTTTATTATAAATAAGTGATGTATAACATATATTGAGATTGACCAATTGTTCAAGATATTAGTTTAGTATAGAGAAATCCTTTGTAATCATCTGTTATCGTATTATCGTGAATTCTTTGCCTCTATCCGTGATTTTCCCGTCTTGGATTTCCACTTAAATCTTTTGTTCTTATAATTGTTATTTTCATTTTGTTCATTATCTTATTCCTTTATTTACTAACAAGTGGTTTCAATTCGGTACGTAATTTTTCTGCAGTTCTCTTAGGGCTTTGTGGTGAGGGGAGCATACTAGTCTAGTTCATTATGTCTCAATCATGAAAAATCTCAACTCTCATATATAAAATGTTCGCACAAATATTTGTTATGCCTTTGGAATAGTGAACCATATCTTCCAACCCTGCACACGACATTGGATTGTTAACAAGTATACTCTCAACTATTTTCCAAGAACCGGTAATATTCTCCTTTACTAAGGGAAGGAACTAATTCTTCTACGATATAAATAGTAATTTTTCTATCAAATTGATTCTCCACACATGCAATTGACTTATGTTTCAAAGTTCACTCTATGAGGTACTAAACAATCATGTATTACTGTCTGCACAATAAGATGTAGTGACATCATCAAATTGCTAGGAACATGCTATTTTATATGTAAAATTAACAGCCCACAGGCGCCCCAATTAGGTAAAAAAATTATGTACAACAAGAATGATTCTAAAATTAATGTTATTCAACATAACTGGTACACTTAATTTTAGTACTTCCAAAAAATATTTATTATTTTTTCCTATCTTTTATTTTCATTAGTTTCCCTTCAAATTATTATATTATTTTTCTCCATTAAAAATTAAAATATTTTGAATGCATTTAATTATAGAGAGTGGTTTATTTTAAAATGTTAATTTGAAGAGTTTCTTGAAGCATAATTTTTATGGTTGATTTTTTAAAATAGAGAGGATTTTATTTATAAAGAGTTTATTGGAGATGCTTCTAGGTTTGAAAAATGCTTCGTTAATGTTCTTTAGGGAAATTACTAATCTAGTTTTTTCGGAATCATACTCTAATGGCTAGATATAGTTTCATGTTGTAAGTTTTTGATATATGTCATTAATAGTGTTAGGATATGAATGTAATTGTTGATATTTTATTTAGTCGTTAAGTAAATACTGATCATTTATTTATATCTTTTTAGATATTATTGCATTTTGTAGTTATGAGCATTCGAATAAATGTCTTCGACCACTATGAGATAATATGAGTTAGGTGCTTGCACAGGCGCTCCACCTATAGCCGCCCGTTTGAGCTTAAGCCGCTATCAACATATAAACTCTTTGTAGCCTAAAAGTAAAGATTCTACATTTTTATCTAGGAGACAAGGTTTCAATCCTATAGACCACAATCTTATATTTCAATTTTTTTTTTTTTTGGAAAATTTGTGCAATTAATCCTAACCTTTAGGACCTATGGAAAAATTCGTCCCAACATTTAAAAATCAACCCTTTTAAACCCGTCCCCCACCCCCACCCAATTCTTAAGTTCCATTTGCTTATTTCTTCCTATTTACATAATTTCATTAATATCAATGTTATATATTCCAATCATGAGATGCAAGTGATAATTTTTGGACAAGTAATGTTGACAAGATAATATATTTGAGATATAACTTAATGTCTCGAATATGAACGTTTTATTCCGTTTAAATTTCAATAGTTTTATTGTTTACTTCATATATTGTTATCTCTCTCTGAAATACTGCTAAGTTGTTGAATATCGATATTGTAGCACTATCGATCATTGTTGGGCTCCCAAACTAAAGTCTTGACTTAGACACTGATTGAAAATTAGTTAGTTTTAAATGAGTGAGCAAAAGTTGACACTTTGTTCTAATAAAGTCGTAAGGTTGTATACCCACTAATCAAGTATATGGTTTGTCTCCATCGTGACAAGAATTCATTCGATAGTAATGACATTAGTACACTTTGAAATCTGTTGGATAGGACCAGTAAATTGTAGATTAATTTCTATAGCATGAACACACGATGAAATTAAAATACACGTAACTTTCTTATGAGTTACCTAAATCTGCAATGGGTAATGGTTGTTATTCGTAAACTTGAGATTCTTTGATATGTAAATGAGTGATATCAATAGATATATCAAATACTTTAATACATCGGGAGCTTATTGGAATCAAAGTAGTGAGCACATATTTGCATTTAGAATTCTTACCCTCTTCGATGGCCAAATAAGTATGCTTATGTTTTTCTTTTGACACCAATTTTAATTTGAGTTCAGGGCCAAATCAATTATGTGATTTGATCATAAAGAAACTGTTAAAATCAAAACGAGTTTAAATATGAAAATAATTTAAAAGGGAAAAATGATCATATTAGCCGATAGCTTATTAGATCAGGGTAAGACATAAAGTTAGACAAGAGGATGTAATTACAAAACATTGAAATATTATTACTTCTGTAATCTTATATTATTCGGAAGTTTAGTTTCATGCATTTAGTTGAATGAACGAAAACATATTAATTTTGTATAGTTATTTGAGCTTAAATTATGTAGGTAGGATCAAATCTCTTTGATATCTTCAGAAAAATCTTGGACTTAATTGCATTAGTAATAAAGTNAGGTTTGAGGTTTGACGATGCAGGTGGGTTTGGAACCTGTAGCTACTATCTAGTCCGTTTTTCAATATCAGAATTTATCACACCTCAATGATAATTTTCAATATCCCTTTATGTAGTTAATCTGAAATAATTATAACGTGAATATAATTGCTTGGAGCTTGTTTGGTAGTTGTTTTTTAAGTATTTATAAATTGTGGTGTGGGATTCGAACCTTTGGTGGATTGGTGCTACCAAAATTTTTCAAAGGAAAAGCGTGTTTATGATAAATACGTTTTATCCATTATCAACTGGTGTGATGCTGACATGTGGGCTTATCATGTACGTTGGCTCATTATTCTGGAAGGCTCCTTATTGTTGACTTGGTCGATTCATTCTCCATTCATTCATTCACGATACACTACTCTGTCTTTGTGAGTTCTAAGGGTATCGATTAGGGTCTCTTTTCTTTGTGAGATCCTTGCTCAAATCTCTGATTTGATGCTGTAATCTTGCGCGATATTACTCTCTGTTTGTGATATTTTGAGTGAATATCTGAGGAAACTAAGGTTTTGTTGTGTTTAGTGTGTTAGTGTAGTTTTGGTGGAGTTTCTTGGTGATTCTTCAAAGATCTGTCAATTCTTTTGAGAGATAAGTTTTTATCTGTCTATCTCTATATATTGATTAAACGTTTGTAACCTTTGTTACCAATTTGGAACTGTATAGTGCAACTGAGCATTATCCAATTTGTTGGATGCTCACGGGGTATTAGACATTATAAGTGGTCGCCGAACCTCCGGGGCTTAGGCCGAAACAACTCTTGTGTTGATTCTTTAATTTTCTGCACTACTTACTTTTCTGCAAACTCATTTATAATAACTATTGTAACTAATATTCTATGATCCTGGTCCAACAGTGGTATCAGAGTCTGGACTGAGGAACGTGATACCTGGATGTTTAGAGGAAGATGATAGATCTGTTACAGATCTGAAAATTTGTGGGACTGCTTCAGGGCAGATTGGAAATATTCGAGTACTAAGAAACTTGCTTGGTGAGATCTCTCTAATTTCTGCAACTTTAATTTTAATTTTTTTTTTTTAAATTAGGGTTTCTTATTCTTCCCTTGATCTACTGTACACTTACAACCCCATTGAGACTAATCTTTGTCTAAAGGCTCCTGTGAGGCCTAGGAAATTTGAGATAAATCAAGAACAGGTGTGTACCTGGAGGGTTTTGAAGGAGGAACTGTCGAAACATAATTGCTTGATCTCTGTTAATGTGTTTTCTCATGTTCTTGATCTTTGTGATCCTGTGAATGCATAATATTATGCAGAATCTTGATTGTCACTATGTGAAATACTGTGGTTCTTTGTGTAACAATATTGTGCTCTCATTACTGCTCTATGTGAACTTGTGAAAAACTATTTTTCTTATTTGTACTCATTGTTCTGGTATAACATGGCTACTACAAAATTTGAAGTAAATCAATTTGATGGTAAGATTGATTTCAATATGTGGAGTCAAAAGATGAAGGCTATTTTGATGCAAATGAAATGTGTTAGAGCTTTGATTGATAATTGGCCTGTTAATTTACCTCCTGCTAAAAGAACTGAAATAGATGAAATTGCTTAGAGTACTATCTTCTTATACTTGCCTGAAAATGTGATAAGGAGTATATGTGAAACTAAAACTACCTCTGAATTATGGACCAAGCTGCAATCCATGTATGTGATTAAAACCACTCCAAATAAGTGCTTCTTGTTAAAACAATTTTTCTCTTTCAAAATGGATCCCTCAGTTGATTTGGATGAAAACCTAAATAGATTTAAAAAATTTACCCAAAACCTAGCCAATTGTGATGAAAAACTTTCAAAAGATCAGATGGCTGTTGTTCTGTTAAACTCCATTAGTGACAAATATAAGGACATCAAGGTTACTCTAGAGTATGGCAGGGAAGACCTCACTACAGACATTATAATAGATGCTTTAAGGAATAAGGCCTTAGAGATAAAATCTGAATCTGGAAATAGTCACATTGGAGATGGTTTATGGGCTAAGGAAAAAGTTTTGGAAAATCAAACTATCATTCTAAACCATTTACTGGAAATAGAAATAGAAATAGGTTTAATGACAGGCATAAAATCAAAAACAAATACTAAAGGTAAGAAGTGCTACTATTGTGGTAAGTTGAGACATTTTGCTAAAGATTGTTTTAAAAAGAAAAATGACTTGAAAGATAAGAAGTTTGAGAATGGGAGTAATGCTTTAGTGTATAATAAAGCAAAATTTAAAATTGAAAATGGCTTAGTCCTTGTTAATATTGAAAGACAACTGAGTGATGAATGGATCTTAGACTCAGGGTGTTTTTTTCACATGTGCCCTAACAAAAACTGTTTTTTGGATTTTACAAAGACCATTGGTGGACATGTCATTATGGAAAATGACATCACTTGTAAAGTTAAAGGAATAGGTACAATAAAACTGTTGCTAGAAAATGGTAATGTACTGTTTCTTAAGGGAACTAGATATGTCCCTGACTTGAAGACGAATCTTGTGTCCTTAGGCATGTTGGATGACATGGAGTTTAACAAAAATATGGGTCAAGGACATATTAAAATTCTTAGAGGCAGTGATTTAATCATAAGTTCCCCAAAGAAACATGGCCTTTATTTCTTAAAAGCAAAACCACTATTTGGCTTAACTGCTTCTGTTTTGTCTGAAAAATTTTCTCTTGCAAAACTATGGTATGATGGACTTGGTCATATTGGTGAGAAAAGTCTGAATTATTTGAAATCAAAATGAGTTTTTGGAAAATTGAATCTTGGTGATTTTGGCTCTTGTGAACAATGTGTTATGGGTAAACAAGTCAAGTTACCTTTCTCCACTGGAAGCCATAAATCTAAGCAAATGTTAGAATACCTAAATGCAGATTTATGGGGGCCTGTACTTGTGTGTACTCTGTCTGGGTACAAATATTTTTTACTGATTGTTGATGATTTTTCAAGAAAAATCTAGGTCTTCTTGTTGAAAAATAAAGATGAAACTTTTTCCGTCTTTAAGGATTGGAAAACTGAAGTTGAAAATCAAACTAATCTTAAAATAAAAACCTTATGGATAGACAATGGCTTGGAATTCTGCAATGATGAATTCAACAATTTTTGTAAAGAATGTGGCATTTTGAGACATAGAACTGTGGCCTATACCCCTCAACAAAATGGCCTTGCTGAGAGAATGAACATGACTCGAATAAAGAAAGTTAGATGCATGTTACTTAGTTCTGGCCTACCTAAACTGTTCTGGGGTAAGGCTATTAAAATTGTAGATTTTCTTATTAATAGATGTACTACCAAAGTTTTGAATTATGATATACCTGAATCTATTTGGTCTAAACATCCTGTGAACTATTCTTATATGAAAATATTTGGTTGTACTGCATATGCTCATCAAAATGTTGGTAAACTTGAACCTAGAGTACTTAAATGTATTTTCTTGGGATATGATGAAAATGTAAAAGGATATAGAATTTGGGTTCACACTTAAATGTATTTTCTTGAGATATGATGAAAATGTAAAAGGATATAGGCTTTGGGTTCATTCTCAGAAAGGGTATAGAGTCATTATTAGAAGGATCTAGTCTTTAATGAAACAATAATGCCATGTTTAGTGGGTAAGGAAAAAGCCTTGACTGAAGAGGATTTATTTTTTGAGGTATGAAACAATAATGCCATGTTTAGTGGGAAAGGAAAATGCCTTGACTGATGAGGATATATTTTTTGAGGTGGAGTCTTTTCACATTGAGTAAGAAACTCAAACACCTACTATAGATGAGCCATGTTCTGATGTTAATAACCCCATTTTAGAAACTAAAGATGATCAAATGGCTGATCAATTTGACTTGACTGAGCCTTCCCCTCTAACCCTTGATGAGTACCAACTCACCGAGACAGTTATAGGAGACAGGTAAGACCATCTACTAGATTTGACAATGATGATTTTGTCTCTTTGTTCACCTACCAAGAACAGTTTGAAAATGAACCAAACTCATATGGAGAAGCCATTAAGTGTAAAGATAAGGAAAAGTGGATAGAGGCCATGGAAGATGAGATGTCTTCACTTCTTAAAAATGACACTTGGGATCTTATTGACAGACCTAAAGATCAAAAATTGGTAGACTGTAAATGGATTTATAAAATAAAACAAGGAGAGGGTGATAGTAATAAGGTCAGGTACAAAGCTAGATTAGTTGCAAAATGCTTTACCCAAAAGGAAAGTGTTGATTACACTGAAATCTTTTCTCCTGTAGCTAAATATACAACTAGCAGATGCTTGCTTGCTTTTGTTGCTCAATTTAAATGGGAAATTGACAGTTAGATGTCAAAACTACTTTCTTGTATGGTGAACTAGATGAAGTAATCTATATGAAACAACATGTTGGTTTTGAAAAGGGAAACCCTGAAAATACTGTTTGTCTGTTGAAAAAATCACTGTATGGGATAAAGCAAGTCCCCAGACAGTGGTACAAACGTTTTGACACCTTTATATTGAAACTTGGTTTCAAAAGAAGCAAATGTGACACTTATCTGTACTGCAAAGGAAATGGAGGTAAAAATTCCTTGTATTTAATACTTTATATTGATGATATGTTACTTGCAAGCTGTTATAAATATGAGATTCACAATATTAAATCAAAATTGAAATCTGAATTTGACATGAAAGATCTTAGTTCTGCTAAAAGAATTTTGGGTATGCAGATTTGGAGAGATAAGGATAAAAATCTGTTATTTCTGAATCAACGTGATTATGTGATTAAAATCTTGAAAAAATTCAATATGTATGATTGTAAACCTGTCACTTTGCTTATTGCTAATCATTTTAAATTATTCTCCGAGTACTGTCCTAAATCTAAAAATGAGTATGCTAGAATGTCTAAAGTGCCTTATGCAAATGTGATTGGATTTGTTATGTACTTGATGATTTGCACCGGACCTGACTTAGCTTTCAGTATCAGTACCTTAAGTAGGTTTATGAGTAACCCTGGTGAAGAACATTAGAATGCTTTAAAATGGTTACTAAGATATTTAAAAGGAACTGCTAATTTGGGTCTTATGTTTAAATCGGATAAAAATGGTGTAACTTTAAAGTGATATATAGATTCTGACTTTGCTGGTGATAGGGATAATACGAGATCTACCTCATCCTATTTTTATACCCTATGCGGTACTGTAATTAGCTGAAAATCTCAACTCCAGAAGGTAGTTGCTCTGTCATCTAGTGAAGTTGAATATATTGCTGTCACTGATACAATAAAAGAGGGAATGTGGCTAAATGGTTTACTGTATGAATTAGGCTAAATGTGTCTTATTCTCTGATAATCAAAGTGCTATACACCTTAGCAAAAATCCTATATTTCATGATCAAACTAAACATATTGATGTCAAATATTATTTTATAAGAAATGTGATTTCAAAAGTGTTCTTTAAAATTGGGAAAGTTGCAACTCAATTTAATCCTTCTGATATGGGTACCAAAGTTGTGCCTTTACACAAATTTACTACTGCTTAAAAATATGTTGATTCTATATGATGTTTACAGGTGACTTAGAGCATATGAAAACAAAATGGATAATGCTCCTGGTTGCACTGTTAGTCCCAAATTCGGGCAACAAGGTGGAGATTGTAGGATTTGAACCTTTGGAGGATTGGTGCTACTAGAATTTTTCAAAAGAAAAGCGTGTTTATGATAAATATGTTTTATCTATTAACAACTGGTGTGATGTTATCCTAGACGTTGGTTCATTATTTTGGAAGGCTCCTTATTTTTGACTTGGTCGATTCATTCTCCATTCATTCATTCACGATACACTACTCTGTCGTTGTGGGTTCTAAGGGTATCGGTTAGGGTTTCTCTTCTTCGTGAGATCCTCGCTCAAATATCTGATTTGAGGCTGTAACCTTGAGCAATATTACTCTCTGCTTGTGATATTCTGAGTGAATATCTAAGGGAACTAAGGTTCTGTTGTGTTTAGTGTGTTAGTGTAGTTTTGGTGGAGTTTCTTGGTGATTCTTCAAAGATCTGTTGATTCTTTTGAGAGATAAGTTTCTATCTGTCTATCTCTGTATATATTGATTAAATGTTTGTAACCTTTGTTACCAATTTGGGACTGTATAGTGCAACTGAGCATTATCCAATTTGTTGGATGCTCAACGGGGGATTAGGCGTTAGAAGTAGTCGTCGAACCTCTGGGGCTTAGGCCGAAACAACTCTTGTTTTGATTCTTTAATTTTCTGCACTACTTACTTTTCTGCAAACTCGTTTATAATAACTATTGTAACTAATATTCTGTGATCCTGGTCTAACATGTGGCTTCTACTAATGAATGGATAATTAGTGAGTAACAATTGCTAGTTATACAATATGTATGAATATAAAGTATGTTTGATCAACTTAAGTATAATTTAAACTTTACCAAACACGCACTTGGTGAGACCATGGGTTTGTAGCTTTTCACATTTTTTTTTTGTAATTCGTGTGTTTGTACAAACTGTTTCCAACAATAAGAAAGTAAGAATGTAAGATATATCTAATAATTTTAATAAATTTAATTTATTCATTCTATTCATTGATAAGGTCCGTACACATACAACGGTTAAAATATACAGGAGTAACAAACCAGAAACAACTTTAAGGCCCTATTTGATTATCACATTTTTCATAAAAATGTCACATTCAAAGAAAATGAATTTTACTTTGGCCTTTGATTGCAACGTGAAAATAGAAATCAAATTTCAAAGTGCAACCACTTTAATTTGCATTTTCTTTATTTTCATAGAAAACGAATTCTTATGAGTTTGGTGGGTTTTTATTTTCCAACTAACGTGGAATTGAAATTTCTTTCCAACTTTACCTATCAAACGAACTCTAATGGAACAAGATGTAAGAATGTAAGAACAAACTCTCCAATCTATCAACAATGCCAATCTGCATTGCCACAATCAAGCCAGTGCAGGCCACGTCACCATCCCATCAAGCTCAGCGACGTAGCACAAACTTACAGGAAAAAGTAAAATTCATGTGAAAACTCAAATTTGTTGATTGGCTCACGAATGCTAAGAAAGAGAGAGTATTGAGAGAAGACTTCTCAATAATTCTTATTATAACGAAAAACAACTAAATGCCTAAGGCTTACAACCTTTATTTAGATCAAGAGTTAAAATATGATTAATATCTAAACTTTAGATAATAACTAAATTTAAAATCAGTAATATTCAAAATTAATATGCAAAAATCGAAATTAAATTAATGTAGAACAGATGATTAAATGGATTGAAGAAGTAATGGACCGAAAAGGAAAAAAGACAGTAGTCCACGTGTGACAGTCGAGCTCTGATTTGAGCTCATAATACCATTCCTGAAAGAGAATGACGAAATGAGTAGAACTCATGGCTATGCAAAAATTGCATTAAAAGTTTTAGTACTATTTTTGTTATTTAGTTTAGGGATAATTGCAGCAAAAGTCCTAAACCTTTGAAACATTAACAGACTTTCTTCAAACTTTTGATTTGTTGCAGCCGTCACCCATAACATTTCCAACCATTGCATGTTAGGCCGTTTTAGATGGTTTCCATCTATTTTTTCGTCAGTTAACCCAAAATTAAGTTTGAACATATTTTTAATCAATTAAAAGGGGACAAAATGGTAAATGTCTATTAAAATAATTAAATAAAAGGATAATTAAATAAAAAATTTAAAAAAGGAAAAGAAAAGAAATGATCTCTTCTTTATTCAACCTCCATCCCGCCCCGTAGCAAATCCCACTGAAAAAAAAAAGAACATACTATCGGTGTCAGCTGTCGACCACTGGCAGAAAAAAAAAAAAAAAACCAAAATTGACCCACCACCAATGGCGACCACCAATCACCACGGGTAAATCCACCACAACAGCAATCCCAACTTAGACAAAGAAATCAAAGCCCAACTGTCGGACTTGTTGAATCTATATTTGGATGTTCAACTTTCACTCCTACCTTTTAGTAGCCAAAATTTGAGAAGTTGAGTAATTAATGGTCGTGTTGAAAGCGGAACTGGTTCAAGATTTGTGGCTGTATTGAAATATTCGAACAGGAAAAAATCAGAATTTAGTTGGGAATTAAATTAATTTTTAAAAGAAAAATTTGGAAATCAGAATATCTGACTCAAGATCTATGGTTGGATTAGGATTATCTCATTAGTCTATCTATTTTCAGCGGTTATTTTTTTTGGAAGGATCTCAATGGTGGTAGAGGTGATGGTTGCTATTGGGTTGTTGTGGTTCGATTTCAATTTCGAGGATACAAATGAAGAGGGAAATTGGTGTATCTTATTATAATCCGATGGAGGGAAAGGTGGTGGTGGCGGTGGCGGTGGGTAGTAGGTTTTGGTAGGGGTGGGGTGGGGTGGGGTGATGAAGAAGAAGAAGATAATTTTCATTTATTATTTTTTTGGTTTTTGATCTGAGTTTTTATTTATTTTATGGGAAAAAAATATTAAATTACTGTTTTGTCATTTTAAAATTGATTAAAATGTGGTCAAAACTAATTTTGTTTGGTCAACTGACGGAAAAATGGATGGAAACCATCCAAAAAGACCTTACATGCAATGATTGGAAATATTAGGGATGGCAGCCGCAACTAATGAAATGTTTGGGGAAAGTCTGCTAATATTTCAAAGGTTTGGGACCTTTGCTACAATTAACCCTTTAGCTTATTTTGAATTCTAATTTGTTTAAACTAAATTTTCATGTAAACCCCTGTAAATAAATGGTTAATTTATCGTTTTCATCATCTTACATCAACAAAATTTCGTGAGTGTATTTCTTCATAATTTGGTGGATTCCAAAAATTGAATTATTAAGGTTTTCGCTTGAATTTCTTGTTTAATAAATTCTAAATTTATTTAGTAAAACAAAATTATCTATCAAAACGAAAATCGTATTTTCCGAGCCCTAATTATGAAATTTGGACTGTTTCCACTCAAAATTGATCCAAACGTTTGCGAAAACGGGAACTACAAAAAGTTATTTCTTTTGACGCCAATCTCACTTCATGAAACCTTCTTCTTTCTGTACTTCATCACTCACGCTACCCCATCTCACCACCATCACCGCCACCAGTAAAAGCTGTCACCAAACTTGTAAATTTTAGATTGTGGTGGTGGTTGTTGCAGCATTAGCATGAACGTCAAGGTGAAACAGTGGTGGGATTTGGATCACGATTGTGGTTGCTGCGTCAATGGTAGAAGTGCTTGGTGTTCATTTGTAATGCTATGACTACAAAATTCAGTGTGTGGGTATATATACAGATTCATACACAGAGAGATGGTGTTTAAAATTGAAGAAATTTCAATTCGTTGAAAATTAATCTTTTCTCGGGTGCCGAAGATTTTGGCAACATTTATGTACTAGGAAGCTTGTAAAGTTAGGTAAAGAAGAGAAGAAGAAAAAATCGAGCTGACTAGGTCGGCCCTTATAATTTCCCAGAAATAAATATCCAACGTGGCATGGATCACCATAATTGGAGGACTAACCCGTGAATCGGCCCAATGTGAATATTGAAAATATGTGTGAACAAAATAGAATTCATGTCTCTATAACTAGATGTGAATACCCTTAAACATTTTTGGGAACTTTGATAAATCAACACGCTTAGTGATGTATGATATAGTAAATTTATGATTTGATCACAATTAAACTATTCAATTAAAGAAATATGATAAGCGAGAAGATATTTGGGACAATAAATTTAGTGTTCATCTTCCTCCACTTATGAATATTATTTCGGGTTAATACCGTAGATAGTCACTACATTTTTCCAAAAGTTTTCAGGAGGTCATCGAACTTTAAAAGTTCCCTAATTAGTCAATGAATTTTGCAAAAAGTTCCTAACAGGTCACCGAACTTCAAAACTTACCTAAATAGTCATTGAACTTTGCTAAAACTTCCATATATAGTCACTCAATTTTGCAAAAAATTCCTAAGGGATCACTGAACTATTTATGTATGGCGTCCAAATTTGCAAAGTTCGGTAATCTCTTGAAAATTTTTGACAAAATTCAGTGACTATTTAGGAAAATTTTGAAGTTCGGTGACCTGTTAGGAACTTTTTACAAAGTTCAGTGACTAATTAGAGAACTTTTGAAATTCGGTGACCTTCTGAGAACTTTTGAGAAAGTTTAGTGACTATCTAAGATATTAACTCGAATATTTCAATGGAGATTTCTTATTAACAATTTGTGTACTAGCTTCTCTATTTATTGGAGGATTTGCTTAATCTAATCTTTGTATTGGTAACTTATATTGCTCGCACTACATTGATAATGAAGCTCATAATAAAGTGCAATTTTACGCTTTAGTTAAAACTACTCATGACTTAAATCGAACCAAGAATTGACTTTTCTCCAAGGAGGTGAGATGACGTGTCCCGCATGTCAACTCTATCCTCAGCTTGATTTTTCTCCGGTGAGAGCTTACGCTAGTTCACATGTCAGTGTAACAGAAATTATTTGTTCCATATCGATCCAAACGCATATCATTTGGAAAAATTAATCTCCATTCATCGTTAAAAAAATCATATTTACATGAACAATCATAAAGAAAACCTTTTACTGCACTTTTGTAAGAGAAGACTTAAAAATCTGATCCATTAGTCTTGCTTTTCCCTGTTGCATACCTATTTTGATGCTACGAAACTTATTGCTTCCATCATATTCCAAGGATGAACAAAATAAAACCATTAGATTTCTGTCATCAACACAGAAGAAAAGGTAGCACTAAATTTGCATATAGAATATATTACATAGTAAAAACACTTTTTCAATGTGTCTACAGGTTGAAGTGTCATTGTTCTAACAGCATCCATTTTATTCTATTGGAGAGCTTTTCGTGGCGATTGAATTTCAAAAATGTCGAGAGAATCGAAATTTGGAGATGATTGTATCTTATGATGAAGTTGGGATTTACTTATCAATCAAATCAAATAGTTCATCTCCAATTCCAAATCCAAGCATTCTGGCCATGTCTTTTGTCTTCAATCTTGGCATTGGAATGTCATTTTCCTTCAACCAAGAGTATACGACAAATACTTTCTGCATAATGAACAATTCTAGTGCCTCCGGGTTGAATACGACTCCCATTCTCAGACTCATCTGCCAACCATAAAAACCCAAGTTAGAAACTTGTAACATATACGTTAATCATCACCTCGTCTAAAAGTTTGAGCGCAACTCGTGACTAGCCCTGGCACAAAGGGTGATTGCTAGCATGTCCAACATCACTTGGGTACAATTGAGATGTGCAATGTACAAAGTGGAGAGAAACCTCACATTGCAAGCCCATTTTATAGTGATGAGTTTGGCGCACACTATCAGATCTTCGTAAAAAATAACTACATTATCTAAAAGTTTAGATTTTTCCCACACAATGCAGGTCGATATGATACCTGATGAGGCAGCAGCATTGCTGCATACCGTGCGAGCTCTCCTGCACGCCAGTCCAATACAACAGGGAGCCACGGATACACAGCATCCAATCGAACAAACCACAGCCTAATATCAGGGAATTCGGATAGCTCACGAGGGTCATATTCATCTTCTCTAGTGTAGTTGATCGTAAAGCCAATAGTACGTTCCAAGAACTCCTTTGGATTTGCATTTGCTGCAATGAAATCAGCCAATATAACTATATTTTATCATTCAAATATTCCACATTAGTCCTTTTCCCTTTTCCTTACCAGATAGAGGTGAGGTTATTCCAGTTGCACTTTCAAACGGGGCTAAGTCAAGACCACGAATAATATTATTATCGATTACTACTTCATATCTGCCTTCTTTTGGGGGCATTGGTGGTGGTGCTTTCTGTGTATCTGTCAAGAAATAAATTTTCAGATGAGAAACATCTAAAATACTTCTTAAATCATTATTCTATAACTAATAGTAAAGCGAAGAAAGAAAGAAAACTTGGCGAAAACCTCCTCATCCAAATCAAGAAAATCATAAATCAAAACGAACATCAAAAAACTAAGTCTCATTCCCAACAGTTGGGGTCGGTTATTAGAATTTCTGTGCTACATAAGTCGTCATTCCTTTAGTTCACTCTCAATCCCTACCATCCCACTTATTTTATCATTAAAACTAACAACATATAATGAAGAGACATAAGGGACGTTACCGTTTTCATCATCATACAGGGAGAGATCGTAGTTCCCAGAAGGATTGAATGCGACTCCAGCTGCAACTTGTCTTTGTCGGTGTTGAATTGTATGTAACTGTATGGAAGAAACAGGAGAGTCTGAGGTTGATTTGCAGTAAATCCATGGAGTTGAAGAGTGAATATTAATGGACTGTTTGAGTAGAGAAGAAAGTGGATAAAGAGGTCTTATGGTAGCCATTGGATGGAGAAGAAGAGGCCCTTTGTGTGCGTGTGACAGTTAATACAGTTTTGTCTGTCCATTCATTCAGTCTATCTCTTCTTCATTGTGGCCTTGAGTTTGAAACGCTATAGGCAAGCCCAATAGCCCAATAAGCAATAAGTAATAGGGTATATACAAGACAGAAAAAAGTAAAAATTTTGTACATTGTTCTGTACAGTGTTAAGTATGATTGTGTTTAAGATCACCTATTTCAACTTGGTATTTTAAATAATTAGGGATTTTTAAAATATCATTCAAATTACTTAATTTTACTTATAGTATTCAAGCCATTTGTACGGGTTTGTTGCTAGGCCTATGTCGTGGCACCATTACACATTCACGCTTAATGCTCAATTTAGGTCTATGTTTGGCTCATATTTATAAACTGTTTATAAAAATCATTTTTTATTTAAATATTTTGAATGATTCACGAGTTCTATTCACTTATCAATACTCACTTATATCTATTTATAATTTAAATCGTTTTAAAAAATACTTTCCAAACATGCTTTAAATTCTAAACACTTTAACCTTGTATTTTTAACTAGAGAGGGGATCTATAGGCCAAACGGAGTCACGCCAAGGATTGACGATCCATGTTTAGCTCGACCTATTAGACGAGCCTGTCTCAAGTTTGGCTGCCCATGAAGCCTGCCCATGGGACAACTCGCTAGATCAATGGGCTTGTGGTGAAACAAGCCAAGGAGCAGGCATTTCGAACTTATTGCCAACCTTATTTGAATTGTCAAATGGAAGAATTTTCCTTTGAAATCAACGTACTAAAGTATTTGTAAATCACGATAATTTAAAACAAGTTATCATCCTTCTCATCTTTCTCTTTTATCACAAAAAATAATTTTGTCATTCAAGTACTAAAAAATAAAGGTGACAAAAATAGTAGAAATAATAATTTAGAAGTAAGTAGTATGGCGTGGCCAAGTCGTTAAGTTAAATTAGGTTGTCAATGCCCATGTTTAAGGTATTCATATAAGGAAAAAAAAATTATGTAACTTGGCGAGTGCTACAAATTTGAATGATAAATGATAAAACTATAGAAGATTAGCCATTGTTTGGTTCTCAAAATATTTTTTGTCTTTCTTATTTTCAACCGACAACCACACATTCTTCAATAAAATAATATTATTGATTAAATCCAAAAAATTTTCTTATTTTTTAATCATACATCATTTATCAAAATATTATTCTAAAATACATTGCGCGCAAAAAATGAGACTCAAAGAGGCACTAAGATTCCATTATTGATTATATCCATTTTTTTTCTTATTTTTTAAACCATACATCCTCCATCAAAATATTATTCTAAAATACATTGCGCACATAATATGTGACTCAAAGAGTCACTAAGATTCCAGTTACACAATTTGAATAATTAGTGACCTTTGTTGCAATTTTTCCTTAATAAAACCCATGAAAAAAAAAAAACAAAAAGCATGCAATGGTGATAAATGTCATATTTTGGCAAATTTATACCCTCAAATGAAATTAATATTATTTTTTTGAGATCAATAATAATAATAATTACAATAGTAACCAAAAAAGGAAATAATGACCCCACCCTTTCACCTCCAGAATTTCATAAACTCCATGAAAGCTGAAATCTTTCCGTGTCCACAAAATTAATAAAAAATGAATCAAAACCATCAAAAATTTCCTCCACTTCTCCTCTCTCTGGTGAAAACGCCGATATATATAGGCTTGTGTATATATCTATATACATCACACAGAGAACACATCAAACACAAAGGTAAAAAAAACCCATCATAATCATCTGATTGGCTCTATGGCTATTGCTCTTCAGACTTCTCTTCGATTCCACCATAATTCTGTTTTCTTCCCAAAAAGTCCTTGTCTTTTTCAAAATTCCCATCTTCGTCCCCCTTTCCCTTTTTCTTCTGTACGGAATCGCCCAATAATTCGAGCAAGCTCTGCTGTTGCTGTGGAATCAGTAATTTTTCTTCCCTTTCTTTCTATGAGCATGTTTGGCCTTGCTTGTTCTTCAAAAAATAAATAAATAAATAAAACCCTGGTTTTTTTCCTGCTTTATTAAGAGTGATACTGTCGAAAAAAGCTTTATTTAAGCTAAGCCGAACATGTATTTGCATATTTTGAACATGTGTATGTATGCACATAAATAGCATATTTTACATGAAGAAAGTACCCCTCTTTTTTGGGATTCAGATGCATGTTACAGTTTCCTTAATGTTTCAATTTTATGTTATTATGATTATTCCATTTAGTAGTGTTAAATTATATTTCACTGGTACTGATTCATGCTTTCTCAGGAATTGGGTAGTGAAGCCCAAGATACTTCAGATGTTGACTTGTTTGCTTGTCCCATTTGTTATGAACCCCTAATAAGAAAAGGCCCTTCAGGTTTCAACTTGTAAGATTGGATTTGAAACACATAATAAAGTCGGTTCTATGTGATTTGGTATGTGTTTAATTTGAATGTGAACTGTTGGCAGGCCAGCTATCTATAGGTCTGGCTTTAAATGTAGGAAGTGCAACAAGACGTATTCGAGCAAAAATATCTATCTTGATCTCACCATTACTTCTGGGACAAAGGAATACAGTGAGTTTATACCAGCTGGAACTGAGCTCTTCAGGTAGAAAATTGCTGATTATCACAAGCTCGCCATGAATTGCATTGTAAAAGAATTAAAATTTCAAGATATTGCATCATGAAATTCTTTTCGAGTTGAAAGTATGAAATCTGTAAAGTAGCATAGTAATGTAGTCTTGCTTGATCATAATTGAATGCTTCTTTCTCAAAGAATGCATTTTTTGCATCCCCGCTTCCAATTTGACCACATTTCAAATACTTCCTTGATATGAACTCTATACTAAAGATTTATCACGTTGTGTAGCTGTCATATGTGATTGTTTTATCCTTCATAGTTAATAGCTATCAAGCAGATATTAATTTTTTTATTTTATGTATGCAACAATGAAGCAAGGCATGCAGAGGTGGAAAATATGAAGTTAAAAATGTTGAATGGCTAACACTATGCCTGAGAATATACTCATATTTTTTATATGTTTTCACCAATATTACTTGTGCATAACGCAAAACACTTGAAGGAAGGGAGTAAACCAGCTTAAAGCCATCATCTACACAAACATATCAGATATAAGAGAGGAAGAACAAGAGTAATTCAAACATGAGATATTGGAGTCAAGGAAAACCATGGCTCTTTGTTAGCGCCTTACCTGGCCATTAAACATAAGAATATCATTGATGAAAAGAAAATGATTTAATATGCTCCCTAAATGGCATGTGAATGTTCTTTTGCCTGCTGACTTCAATTCCCCATATCTTCTTCTCATATATATTATAATCTGTAGCTTGGCCTACTAATTGATCTTCATGGTAAATCTACGGTGACTTCAATATAAGAATTTATATTCACTTGATTCCCTCTGATATTGATAACTTTCTAATCTGCCATGATCATAATCATGTTATTTTGATTTTATTATTATTATTACTATTTTTTTTTTAAGTGTTATTTGTGCTCCTGATTTTCCAGACAGAAAAAACTTCACTCTTCTTTTCATTTTTTTAACATTCAGGTTTTTTCTTTATTTTTGTTGGGGTCAGTGTGAGCATTGGGCACTTGTACTGGCTTGTTGGAGTAGTTGATCAAGTTTCAAGAATCAAACCTCAATTTTGACAAGTATAGTTTACCAGTAGGCTCAGTCCTAAGGTGAAAAATAGTTGGTCCGCTTTTTCCTTCAATATATTCAGGATGATGGTGGAAGAAGGGGTGGAGATTTGGTGGGGGAAGGGGTAGAGCAAGTGGGTTGAGATATTTGGAGGTGATGACAATGCCTGCTGGGAAGACTTGAAAAAGTACAAGACTGGAGATCAAAGTTATGAGAAGATATGTGATTTGTAATGATATTGTCAATCAATCCACATCTGCCTTTTCTGAAGGAAAAGATGGTCTTTGAGTGTGCATTAGTGAGTTGAGGTCTCGTAGTAAAGCATAAAAATGATTACTGGGACTCTATATGGTTCTGGAAAACTTTCTAGATGAGGATTGATGGGTTCCATCTCATGTTTGAATGTATATTCAGCTCCTTGTTTAACTAAATTTGAAATTTATTGTTCCTGTTATGATTAAAACCAGTTGTCTGTTATGTTAGTGCCCTCATATGCTCAAATGATGAATAAATCCACGATTTAAGATTGCATATGTTTTAGATATCTTCTGTACAGAGAACTGCTTAAGTCTAATGGTGGTGCTCTTACTTCTACCAGGAGTCCATTTGTTTCATTTGTGTATGAGAGGGGATGGCGCCAAAATTTTAACCGTAGTGGTTTTCCTGGCCCTGATGAAGAGGTAAAATCCATTGCTTTCTGTTCATATATAAATACCATAAACTTACTGGGTGCTATAAAATTAAAAATTTCAAGACCTGAACTTGATGATTTCAAACTTTAAGAAGGGGCAAAATTAAATGGAAGAAACAGGTAAAAACACAAGTCATTAGGTAAAGTTTTATCTGGGTCTTACTATCACCTATGTATAAAATATCTTCTGATTTATCATCTCTCGTGATGCATCCTTGCTACAATAAATATCTGCTTGCTTTATAGTAATTTAACAGGCAAACCTCATCTCAATTTTCTCTTCAAATTTTAACCACTTGTCTACATGCCCACACAAAGCGTTCATTGCCAAAAAATTGCTTAAAGTGAAATTCTATGCAGTTCAACATGGCTCAGGAGTATTTTAAATCAGCAGAGGGTGGAGTCCTTGTGGACGTTAGCTGTGGCAGTGGTTTGTTCTCCAGGAAATTTGCCAAATCAGGGGCCTATTCAAGAGTTGTTGCACTAGATTTTTCTGAAAATATGCTTCGCCAATGTTATGACTTCATAAAAGATGATGTCACTATCTTAGGCTCGTGAGTGCTTTGTTTTCTTCTCTTTATAATTGCTTTGGGTGCTGCTCAAATAGAACATATTTAGATTTCTTTAATCACCGTCTCTTTGAATATCTTCAGCAATCTTGCACTTGTAAGGGCAGATGTTTCGAGACTTCCCTTTGCATCTGGTTCAGTTGATGCCGTTCATGCTGGTGCAGCTTTGCATTGCTGGCCTTCTCCTTCTAATGCGGTTAGTTTTCACATTTGCAGGTTTTCAACTTTTTGCAGGGCTTGAGAATATTAGTTCCATGACTGTTATTTTGTGTGCTGTACTTTACTGATCCATTTACGAAAAAATTGTATAGACGTGGACAATGAAAATGGCATTTCTTGAAAAACTAGGATACAGCACCACTTGAGTAACATAACTAAAACTATTTGCATATGCACAACAAATAAACATAATTCACTAAATTATGTGAAACTAACAAGTCAAATGAATATCAATTATGCTGAATTTGAATTTAATTACTGTGGAAGATTGGAAAATGTAGGCTTTCCATTGAATATTAAATTACACAAGGTGGCAAGTTTGTGCACTTGAAATCCATTTCTTTACTTAATGTTTTCGCGACATATCTGACTTGTTGGACACAGTGTCTGCACAATATGACGTAAGCTTGGCCTACCCTTCGACTTGCTATGACGAGATACGTTCCTGATAATCTTAGCATATTAATTTATGTTCAGAGTTTGATGTCTGAACTGAATTCATAGCCTTGATGGTCTTTTAACTTTGGATTGGATCATTGTTACCATGTCCCCTGATCTAACCAATTTGTAACCAGTTTAACTATACTTCTTTTATTTTAACTACAAAGCCTCCAAAACTACCTGAAATAAGAGATGAAGTACATGTTTACTTCCCGAAAATGGTCTTTTGTCCTTACTCGGTAGTTTGTACTACAACCCTGTAACATGGTTTGCTATCTCATATATGTTGAATGGAATGCAATTCTTGTGTGTAATTTTCATTGAATGATGTGTGCTTTTTTTTCTTCTTGTCCTCGTGTCTCAGGTCGCTGAAATCAATCGTATATTGCGAAGTGGTGGTGTATTTGTGGGAAGTACTTTTCTTCGAGTCAGTTCATCAACTCCTGCATTATTGAGGCCTTTCAGACAGGTAATTCCTTTCTCAATTGGATTACTGAACTTTTTTTGTTACAATCAAGTCATCAAACTTCCACACTACATTATCATACTATTGGAGATTAACGGTCACGTTGGACTTCTAACTAACAGGAGTGGACTGAGAGTGACAAACATTGATACAAATTATAAGTTTGGTGACTAGATGAAATTTATATGTTCAGCAACTTCCAAGAATTCTACCCCTAGAGTATGAATCATAAGTTTAAATTTTATCCCAACTGAGATTTTAACTCACCTGAACCTCTGTTCGATCCTAGGAATCAGTGGCATTATAGAGACTGATACGAGAGACTAAACATTTATCTTCGGATTAGTAAACATGTATGGAAGCAAGTTCAAAGCTTGAAAACACTGATTTGGTATTTCTTTGTAATCTCCCTCCCTGCACGCAAAAGGCCTGCTCCATTTTATTGGTACTAGTCAAATTATCGTCTCCTTGGCCATGTAGAGTGGCTGCTGATTGCGATATTTGTCTTACATATTTCATTCATCATGCATGTTGAAACTTTTTTATTATTGTGTAACAGAGGATCACGAGGGACTACAACTATTTAACCGAAGAGGAGATTGAGGACTTGTGTAGATCTTGTGGTCTTGTCAATTATACAAGGACAATTCAGCAATCATTTATCATGTTTTCAGCACAGAAACCTTGAACTTTTTCTAGCTTTATCCAAATTTGATTGTCGTTTGAGATCTTATTATAGTGTTGTCAATACAATTCACAAGCACATTGCTATGCCGTGTATAGGGAAATTATTTTTACGTAATGATTGAGAATAAATTTGGTGCAGTTAGTGTTGGACGAAAATCCTTTCTTGTTGCATACCAATTTTTCCGTATGTTTTTATTTGAAGAATTACATGATAATAAGTACCTCATTTTAGTTCTATTTCTGTCAATTTTCCTATAATGGTGGCATACGGTTGATATCTTGCATGGCATAACGAATACATATGGTTAACATTAAGTTATGGGAAGGCGCATTCTATTCTTTCTTCTGAAGCTGTGTCATCTAGCCAAGGAACATTACTCGGATCTTAAGTAGTGTGGATTCACATGTTTTGGATGCTGGTCTAGCTT
>CAIGRB010163213.1:65282-92200 GCA_903798255.1 Fraxinus quadrangulata
CCCATTGTGTTTTTTCTCATCGATCCCACAGACTTCTTCAAATTCGACGATATGTATATCATGAAGTTGTTCGATGTGAAGACCTCGAGAAGCTTATAGACTGCTCAAACATTCAGGTCACTGCACCAAAATTCTATTTTTACTTATTTTTTTGAGCATCTTCGGCTTAGTATAATGCTGAAAACAGTCTCTTAATGCATAGAAAACCAATTTTCAGCTTCTTTTTTTGGCTTTTAAGTCAAGTCAAACATGCTCTTAGTGTTTGGCTAGTTTAATTTAATTTGTTTGGTATAAATGAGCTTGAATTAATTATAATTCGACTTAGCTGCAGACCTACACGATCAATGCTGCAAAAGTTGTGTTCATCAAAAAGAGACCTCAAAACAGGCAGTTTAAGGGTTCTGGAAATTATTGCACATCGTGTGATAGGAGCCTTCAAGAACCATTCTTACATTGCTCTTTAGGCTGCAAGGTACTTAATAACCTCGTAAATTCGATTTTTGTTCTTAATAACTAGATGAACTTGTCGTCCAAATCATCGGTATGGTAACTAGATGTAGCCTTTCAATCGAGCAAGATGTCCATTTTGTTTGATGAACTCCCATACATAATTTACAGAAATATGCATAATTAGGGTTGGAAGTCTCAGTTTGTTAACATTTAGTAGTTCTATTGATAAACAGAACAAGAATTTTAAAATTCTTATAGTAGCCTAGCTTGATGAATCGACAAACCTTTTGATGCAAAAAATTCTGGGTCTAAAAGTTTAAATTGTTAAAGCTAGAAATATGAATTTATTCAAATTTTGCCTATAACTAAACCGTATTAACGTGTTGCATGCTGGATTCAATTTTCCATCAAATTTTCGCAATTTAAAAAAAAATCCTAATTGGACGACGGGAAGACTTCAATTCAAGACTATATATTTGTCAGTTTTAATGTCACAAATGAACAATTTAACTAAATTTCCAATAAATTCATTTGATACCAGGTTGATTTTGTCTTTAAACACTGCAAGGACTTGTCTCCATTCCTTAGAATATGCAAAACTCTACAGCTTAGTCCAGATTTCTTCATCCCTCAAGACATTGGAGATGATGAGACACAACATTCGACAAATTTGGGCAGCGATGTGCCATCGAGCTCATCGGGCTCCGAAAATATGAGCTTTATTTCCACTAATTTTGTACGAAAAAAGAGAAGTGGATTGTTTGTTTGCCGAAGATTATTAGCAAATAAGATTACAGAAGAGGAAAATATGGCCACTAGCATGAGTAATAGAAGAAAAGGAACTCCTCATAGATCACCTTTGTGTTAGAATTTTAAAAAAAAAAATGAACAATTTTTTTTTTATTTATTTTGAATTATTAACTCATTAATTAAGTTTATTGAGGCTTTTATTGGATTAATTATTAATTAATCACTTGGTCGATGTTTCTTTCTTAATGGCTTCACGTGTTTCCCAATTCCCAGGTTACAGTTTCGTACATTTTAATTTTTTTTTTTTGAGAAATATATTGTTATTTATTATCGAATGAAGAGATATTTGGAAGGATTTAAATATATTTTTATATTTTAATTGGAAAATTCAGTTCATCGTACGGAATAAGAAAATGTACAATTGACAAATCTTATAACATGTCTCTTTTTATTTAAAATCGTGTCCAATGTACATACCTAATTGTCGAACCGATTCATCGATGCTAGACAGGTGATGAGTACATTTATTTTTTTAAATTAATTTTCAAGACGTTATAACGGGACTCTTCTCATGAAAAAACGTTAGACATTCCTAATTTTCATATATGAATGGTTATGAGGCTTGAACGTAAAACTTTTTGTGCTCTGATTTTCAACCCGACCTCTCACATATTTATTAAACTTTGAAGAAAAAGCGAAAAAAAAAACATTGAAATGCACAGTATTGGCGTATTGTCCAATTTATTAGTATTATTGATGTTACTCTTTAGAAATCTTTTGACTCTGACCGGACAGAAAGTAGGTGAAAGTGTATATTATTGACCAGTCAAAAGAAAAAATCAATAGTGGTTAAGGTCTAAATCATTTGGAGCCGTTGGATGGAGTAAGTGATTGCTAGCGGATGTAATCTCCACTAGCGGTGGACAAAAGAACCGAAAAATCGATTAAATCGACCGAACCAAATCGAGTCGGTCAATTTGGATTTGTTTGAACCAAAAAATCTATTTAGTTCGGTCAGTTTTAATCATTTTAAAGTCGGGTTTAATCGGTTGCGATTTAAGCAACCAACTCGTCAATTAACCGATCCAACCAGAAAATACATTTTTTTTTCTTCATTTTGAATTTCATCTTCTTAAACTTTTAAAAAAAAAAAACACACAAATATAATTTTTTCTTAAATTATTTACCGTCTATGCTTTTTTCTACCAAAATTCCAAATTTTGAAAGAAAAGAAAGCAAGAAGTGTTTATTATAAATTTCAAATTTAGGTTGTATCATTGCTTTTCATTTTTGATATAATTGTTTATTGGTAACTATCGAATATATACGATAATTTTGGAAAAATCAACTCACTACCATTTATATTATATATAGTATTGATACACAAGAATATATATATATATATAGAGAGAGAGAGAGAGAGATATTTTAACCTAAAATATACACGTAATCTTTTTTAATTCACACCAATGTCCAAACCGATTAACCAAACCAAACCGATTTGGGTTGGTTTGGTTCAGTTTCAGTGATTGGATTGAGTCGGTTTGGTCTAGAATTTACCCAAACCGAATAAGTCGGTTTCGATTATAGGTTGGACTCAAAACAAAACCAACCCGAACCATGCCCAGGCCTAATCTCCACAGGCTTGCAATCTCCCATATGACACAAAAGCCATTTGGAAAAATTTTAGTTGGGATTATATTAGAACAAACGTTTGATACTGAACTCGACAGGACTTTGTAGAAGAACTTGAACACCTCTAGCGCTGGGCCTTATTGAGCAAAGAAATTGATCAGCCATGGCAGAGAGCTTAAGGATAGAGCATGAATCATAGTTATGAAGTTCATACTGAATCGATTGGTCTACTCAGAAGATTTGGAGATCTTGTTGGTCGTCAATATATATGACCAATTGGCAATCAAACATCTCTTGACCTTCTTGAGCAAAGCGGGTTTTTGAGAAAATTGGTGAACGAGATTGTATCAACTCGTTAGTTCTTTAAAAAATTTAAAAATGAGATGCCTATTTTTGAATCCTAGACTTTATGTTACGGATGTCAAAAAGGCTCGTTGGCTCGGGCTGCCTATGGCTCGGCAGGCAAAAAGCCCGAGCCGAGCCGGCTCGTGCTAGGGCCAAACCCATTTTGGGGCATTGACTTGAGTCGAGCCAGCCCGTGTCATTGCAGCCAATCGAACCGAGCTTTATTAAAAAAAAAAAAATTAAAAAAGATTTTAAATTTTGAATTTTAAATTCACGCCTATATAAATTGCACAAATTTTAAATTTCTAAAAACAATTTAGATTTATCACGGAAAAAAAAAAAAGCCGGCTCGGCCCTCTAAAGCCCGAGCCGAAAGATCGGGTCGAACTTTCGTTTTTTGGCCGAGCTTTTGCTCAGCTCGGCTCGAGCCAAAAAAAGCCCGAACCATTTTTGCTCGGGCTCTTCAAGTTTCGGCTCGGTTCGACTTGTTGACACCCCTACTCTATGTATAGCTAAAATAATGTGCGTCATAGAAATATAAGGTCTTCATAATGGCTTGTATAATAGTTGTAATTATGAAAATAAATTTTCCATGATATAAAATTTTTTAGAGCTCAAGAAATACTTTTCGTTAAGATTTAAGACATTAGTCGGCGTTGATGATATTGAATTTTAGTCGTCATAAATGAAAAAATTATTTTACGATAGAGATTAGGCATAGTCATCTCTTAAGTATAATAAAAAGCTAAAACAAATATAAGGTTAACCGATCCCACATGGTAAAGGTCCAAAAAACCGTATTCGCTATGGAGCCAAATACTCATGAGCAATTACTTCTATTATCATAGAGCACCATTAAATTTAATTTGTATTGCATAAGTTCCTCAAATATAGTTGAAACTATTTAACTTCTTTTGCCTACTTTTGAGCTGGAAATTTTTCTACACGCGAAATTCAGCTTAGGCGTGTGGATCACCACAAAAGGCCGTCGAGGGCATCACTCTGCCATGAGTTTAACTCATGCATGGTCCCGTTTTCTCCACTCAGCAATAAATGTATGGAGATTAACCGCACCATGTCAAGTTTTCTACTTTTTGTACCCGACATAGATCGTGAGAATAAAAAATGATTCGGAAAAGGCAAGAATCCTTGGGAGAGAAAGCTCTCTCAAGTCTCAAATGACAGGCTAAAATCACAAATGCCATAGAGTTCGAGCTATAAATGGGGGAAGAGTGTTTTTCTAACCCTATTATACTTCGAGTATCACCTCGTTCGTTCTTTAGATCGAGTTATATATCTTGTTTGCACGTAAATTTATTGGGTTTTCTCAAAATGGTGATTTTTTGTGCTGAGAAGCTGATCGGTAACCCCGAGTTGAATGGCAATAAAGCTGAGGCCGCAATTTGTCTCCACATATGTGCAAGTAATGAAGGCGATGACGACGACGACGATGATGACGACTCAAGCGTGGCACCAGCAGCATAAATATGTATATAATTAAGTTTAAGCCAGTAGTCTGTTTTAAGAAATAAGCAGCATATATCTATATAAGTCTGTTGCATAAGATACCATGGGTATAAATGTCATCAGAGAGAGAGAGAGAGAGTACTGTTAGTTTTCACTTTCTAAATGCTTAGTTACTAGAAATATCAATCGAACGTTGACTTCTGTACAATGTTCTTGTTTTAGCTACTCGATCAATAACAAAGATATATATACTATGATTTAAACATCTTAGTATAAACATTGTTTTCTGTCTTACCTTGATTTTATGCTACGCGTGTTTATCCCGAATGCAACATACAATTCTCCGTCGGACTGTGCTCTCCAAATGTGTTTGTTCCTCTCTTCTTCCTTACCCAAGACAATTTTTTGATGCTTATGGAGTAATGAGGATCGACTTAATGGAGTGAGCTTGATGCCACCTGGAAATAGAAGCAGATGTTTGGGGGCTAGTGCCACAAATAATAACTATAATGCTAAATCTCTTAGGGCAGTGAAGCAAAGGTTTAGGGCCCGTAAATTAGTTAGGAGGAACTGATGAAGCAGGCTGAGGAACATACCAAACTCATTAATACAGTGGCTTTTATTTTGAACTAGTGACCATGGTTCTAATCAAATAACGGGCCAATTAATAGATGGGTATTAGGCAAATTACAAGCATAATTAATTAATGTTTCCCTTTGTTTCTTTATCGACTAAATTCATGCCGTCCCCGATTATTGTGAGAATTGGAGAGGCAAGTGATTGTGGATTATTTTTTAGATCTAGTTTCAGGTATTTTGTATTTTATCTGATGTTGGTCTAATTGATATTATTTTTAGATATGTTGTTATTTTGAAAATGTATTTTGAAATCTTTGTAGTTATGTAATGTTCCCTTCTTTGTTTCTTTATCGACTTAATTCATGCCGTCCTTGTTTGTTGTGAGAATTAGAGAGGCAGCTGATTGTCGATTATTTTTAGATCTTGTTAATTTCGGGTATTTTGTATTTTATCTGATGTTGGTTTATGTTGTATATATGACTCATATAGAGTGAAACACATGTTTAATATATCAAAATGATCGATATCAAAGTAGAGCGGAATGGAGTGAGGGGACGGGCCTTTAAGTCTTGTATGGGATTGAGCTAGAGTTAGTATAAATACTGATGATATAACTCTACTATTCATACTGAATAAAAATATCCACTTCGCTTCTTGTGAATATAGGTACATCGTTAAACCACGTTAAATATTTGTGTTGATTTTTCTATTTCACGCCTCTGTTATTTTGCGTTTAACATCCAACAACTGGTATCAGAGCAAAGTTTAGATAGCAAGTTCTTCGATTGCAAAATTTGATGTGATGAAATTCGCTGGAACTGGAAATTTCGGATTATGGCAGCGGAGGGCGAAGGATTTGTTGGCGCAGCAAGTGATGGTCAAGGCAATATCTGGGAAGAATACATAGGGTATGTTAGATGCCGATTGGAGCTCGAGGCACGAGCAGTGGGTACAATTCGACTTTGTTTCGTGGATGATATCGTGTATCACGTCATGGACGTTTAGTTTCCGGTGGAGGTTTGGCTGAAATTGGAGAGTCTTTATATGTCGAAATCTCTCATGAACAAGCTACATCTAAAGTAGCGGTTGTACGGGCTCAAAATGTCGTAAAAACCTAATTTTGTTGTAGTGTACCACAGAAGGCATATTTCATTTCAAATGCACAAGTTAAAAATTATAGAACCCAAGTTGAAAACATCCGATGGACAATCAATGCAAAAACCAACATTGTTGAAATTAGCGCATGGCCTCCATTATTCTACATTATAATTAGAGGAATGATAGTTTTTTAAAAGAATGTGTGATTAGAAAAGAAGGAATTTTTTTTTGAAATTACGTGTGATATTATTTTATTGAAAAATGTGTAGTCGATAAAAAAAAAGAAAAAAATGAATTATAATTTAATGGAGAATAATGGAGACCAAACGGAGGCTAATGAACAAAAGGAAAACTTACCAACACTTCCAAACGGCTAGGCAACCATTGCTCACTTAAACACAGCTCGGCTTAGATGGCCAATGGGATTATGAACATTAACCAAAACCCACTCTCTTACATTTAGTTAGAAATAGCTCGTCGAAGAAATTGGGATTTGTTCATACATACAGCCGACACATTTAATATCACGAGATCCAATTATATCTAGAATGTGGAATGATTAATATAATAAAACAAGATCCTTGTATCAGTAAGATAACACGTGAATTTGTTAGTCGATTTCCAATTACGTAGTAAAGGATCGCTCAAGTACCAACTTAGTACATTTATAACAAATGCATTGTGAGAGTGTGTGCATACTTGATTATACAAAAGGCTGCTGACAACAAACACATACGGACTGATATTAGTGTAACAGGATAACCAACTGATATATCAACACAACACGCTCCCTAATCCAATATCAATCAAGTACATACATGATGGCATACTTGAGAATTACATGTTGACATTAGGACTAACCAAATACAATATGATCTTTCTTACTCTTAGTCAAAAATATCTACCAAATAATGCATACAGTCCAATCAATATTTATTGCTAAACATTATTATAGAATGAAACTTGGATTGCTTGAGCTAAAGAAATAGAAAATATATCATTATCCTTGTCAAATAGTCGATTGCCTTCTATTTTGAGGCATTGAAAGCGCAGCCCAACGCCCCATAAACAACCACCTTCGAGACGACGTAACTCTATGCAAATGCCATTTCTCCTATACGAGGCAGTTAGGGCCCGAAGCCTGATGCCTTAGGGCATCTCCTATGGTAAAAACACCAAATTTTGGTGTAAACTATCCTCCAGTGGTACCCCACATATAGTGTAAAAGATAATATAATAAATAGTGTTACACTAAATTTGGTATAATATTATTCAACTACACCAAATTTAGAGTTTTCCATTTAACTCCATTTTGTTCTCGTTCACATTTTAAAAAAGAAAAAATCAATGCATGGGAAAGGGAAAATTGCCCAAAGATTTTGGTGTAAACAAGCAACAATTTTTGAGGGCTCCGGATTGAATAAACAAAACTTTAATTAATTAATGCATGTGACATACACTTGTAACTATTCTTCTATTATTTCATTATAGTGAGTAGTTCTGCCCTCCAATTGCAGATACTAAAAACATTGTACATTGTTTTGGTATTTAAATTAAGGATTCAAAACTTTGAAAACAAATATTTTGGAATACTCGTTTGAAATTATAAAAATCTAGTTTAATATTAGAAACTTGTTAAGAGGAGGTTCAAAAAAGATTAGGCCAATATTAACAACAAAATATGCAAGAACCAAAAAACAAACAGGAACTGTAAAAGAGGAAATTTCATTGAACTTTGCCCTAAGGCAATAACACCCAAATACACTAGTGCTTCCGTCACTGGAAGAACCACCGTCCGAATGGAACAACATCAAGGTAAAAATAATCAGATTTTGGCTCTCAGACTGTAACCACACAAGATCACAAAATCTCAGCCTTCCCTCAACAATTGATTGTTCATAAGAACACAAAACTCTACTCAAATAGAAATCACTTAGGATTACAATAGTTTGAGAGAGTAACAAAATCAAAAGAGAGTTTTGATTTGCAAAGAGAAGAAGAAGTAGAACTCGAAGGCGCAGAGAGAGAGAGAGGGAGAGAAAAAAAATATCATAGGTGATTCTACTGTTTCAACCCTAGAATGGTATATATATGAGGGTCACCCAAAGGTCTCCATCCAACGGTTGTGGGGCTAACACTTAGCGACATCTAGAGCATCCATTCATTTAGGCAAAACGCGACTTTTAATTTGAAACACGATTTTTGCACCATAACCAACCAACAGATTTAATAAACCAGTCAACCGATCAACACATCCAGTCAGCAGAGGTCGTTGCATCATTGTGCCATCTTTACATTCTTTACGTTCTTCACCTTGGTATAATGACACATTCATCTACACCAGTGGTTACTCCCATTTTTGACATCATCAGCACTTCGTACCGGATCCTCAAATCAACAAACAGTGACGTTCAACAAAATTAAGCAGTCCAGAAACTTTTTTTTAGTGGCAACACCTTGGTACCTACATCAGCAGGGTTATAGTTAGTAGAAATATTTTCAAGTTTGACAGACCCTTGTGAAATTATATCCATTATAAAATGAAATATAAAATCAACATGTTTAGATTTGCTATGCAATATAGGATTTCTACTTAAATGAATAGCTAATTGACTATCTGAATAAAGAACAACTTCTTTAACAAAGCCAAATTCATTTAATAACCCTTTTAACCAAATTCGTTCTTTAATGGCATATGTAGCAGCTATATACTCTGCCTCAGTGGATGACAATGCTACAAATTTTGAAGTTGGGATTTTCAGCTTATACAGAAATTGCACAGAGTGTACATATAGGCTGAAGTGGATTTCCTGTTATCCCTATCACTAGCATAGTTTGAATCAATATATCCTCTCAAAACAACACATTCATGTTGTTTCTTGAACTGAATTCCTAAATCAGAGGTACCCTTAATGTATCTAAGAAGCTATTTCATGGCTTCCAGATGTGCTTCACCAGGATTTGACATATATCTACTCAAAACACTTATAGAATATGCTAGATCTGCTCTAAAGCAAACCATAAGGTACATGACAGACCCAACTGCATTAGAATATGGTACTCTTGCCATTCTTTCAAATTCTTCTTTAGATTTAGGATATTATTCATTTGAAAGTTTAAAGTGATTAGCCAAATCACACTTCTGGAATCGGACATAGCAAACTTATTTAGCAATTTCAGCATATATGATTTCTGGCTAAGATTTAGTGTGCATTCTCTCCTATTTCTCTTAACTTCAATACCTAAAATTTTTTTAACAGGACCTAAGTCCTTCATTTCAAATTCTAAGTTTAGTTTATCTTTTATTTCTTCTATATCTTTTACGTCACAATTTGCCCGCAGCATGTCATCCACATAAATGAGTAGATAAAGTAAGCTTTCTTCACCACTTCCTCTACAATAAAGACAGGATTTGAACCCGTGACCTCAAGGTTATGAGCCTTGCGAGCTACCAAACTGCTCTATGTATATCAAAGTTACTTCTCTTAAAACCCAATCCTAGTACAAAATTGTCAATTTTTTTATACCATTGTCTTGGAGCTTGTTTTAAACAATATAGGAATTTTTTAAGAAGACAAACTAAGTCAGTTTTTTGATTTATTTCAAAGCATTTAGATTGTTTCGTGAAAATAGTTTCATCTAAGTCACCATTTAAAATAGCTATTTTAACATCGAATTTATCTAATTCCCAATTAAATTATGTGGCTAAAGATAAAATAACCCTAACAGTTGTAAATTTCACAACTGGTGAGAAGATCTCATTGAAATCAACTCCTTCTTTTTGGATAAAGTCATTTGCCACAAGTCTAGTTTTATATCTGAAGTCATTCTCACTTTGTTCACCTCTTTTAATTTTGAAAATCAATTTACAATCAACAACCCTTTTTCCTTCAGGTCTCTTGACCAAAACCCAAGTTGTATTCTTTTTAAGTGATTGCACTTCATCTTGCATTGCTTCAAACCAATTATTGGAGTCTTTACTATTTATAGCTTCCTCAAAAGACTCGGGCTCATCTTCAATCATAATTTAATAGGATAGCAAAGAAACATTTTCATCAAACCAAACTGGAGGTCTTATTTATCTTATTTACCTATCTCTAGCAAGTTGATAGTTATCTAAGGACTTATCTGTTTCTAAATCAGCTTCAGGTTCATCAACAAGAGTACTATCATTATGTGATTCCTCATTTCTCTCAACAGGGTGTGTATCAGACTGCTCCACCTCAATTTCAATCCATTTTTCCACATTTTCAATCTGATTAAGGGGTTCTCTTTGATTTTCAATTTTAAGACATGGCAGATCATCCTCATTAAATACAACATTTCTATTAATTATGATCTTATAGCCTTTGATTTCTCTTACCCATAGTTTATACCTCTTAACCTTTTCACCATAGCCCAAGAATACACACTTAGGGATCCTAGGTTCTAACTTGCCTTCAGATTGATGTGCAAATCTTAAAATCTTACCACCAGTCACATTTTCAAACTCAGTGAACTATTCTTTATTTGGACACATGTGGTAAGTGCAACCAGAGTCAAGTATCTATTCTTAATATGGTGGATCATTTACAGCAACATAAAATTCATCAATGTTGGCCTCATCATTATAGGCCAAGGCTTCACCACCATTATCTTATGACTTGATTTTTCAAGTTATAAAGTCTCTTGGGACAATCTTTGATAAAATGACCATCTCCAAGACGGTAGAAAAATCTTTTATCTTTTGTCTTCAATTTCATTTTATCTTTAAAGTTTTCATTCTTCTTATGTCCATGTTTCTTGTTAAAGTTAACATTCTTGGGATTAAACTTAGACTTCACCATCAGAATCATACCACTAACAGACTCTTTCTTTTCAAATTTTAACTCTAACTCCTTAGGTCTTAAGGCATTAATGATCACATCAGTAGTTAGAGTTTCCCTATCATATTCAATTTCATTTTTAATATCTTTATATTTATCACCAATTGAATTTAATAAAATCATAGCCAGCTGTCCACTTGAAAGTTTCTCATCACAGTTAGCTCGATCACCGGATAATCTGTTGAATCTGTCAATGTTAATTTCAAGGTCAAGAGATGGGTCCAATTTAAAACCAAAAATCTATTTCAGAATATAAACCTTATTAGGTATGGTTTTGTTCAAATAAGTGGTTTCCAATTTCTTCCACAATTCAGCAGCAGTCTTAGTTTCACCGATTTCTCTAAGTACATTATGAGACAAGTGCAGAAAGATTGAGCTCCCTGCAGTTTCATCTTGTTCAGTTGCTTTACTTGATTTAAGATCAGTTGGCCATGACTCATCAATAGCTTTAGCACATTTTTGTTTAAATAAAAGAGCTTTTATTTTCTGGCGCCAGAGACTAAAGTCTCTTTTACCATTAAAGATTTCCTGTTCAAATTTTGAAATGGTTATTATTAAAACTTTGGATGCAGTAACAGTAAATGAAAATCAGATAGACACTTCACAAGTACTTGCAACTTAGAATAATACAAGTATCACCACACAAGAGACACTGAATATATAGTAATTACAAGTTGTAAAGAACTTCAGTTATTTCACAGAAAATATGTTCTCACTAATACAGTCACAATGTGTTCTATTCAATACAAATCACTCACAAATCACAACAAGTATGTATTATACAATAATAAAGATCACATCAAGGTAATAATATCAAGATCCTTGACTTAAGTCAAGATAACCCTTAGATTCCAGACAACTCTTAAGGTTTCTGGACAAAGGAATTACCAAGATAGTCACAGATCAAGAGTTTTAGACACAAGTGCAATGAACTTAAAGAGTATAAACACATAATCTGTACTATTAACCGTAAAACAGGAACAAACTCACCAAATCCTTTTATTGGGGTTTCAATAAATAACGAAGATCAACTTAATCAAGTGTCACGGCTTTTAGATCTACAAAAATCAGAGTCAAGAACCTCCGTTCAACCGCTCTGATACCACTGTTAAGAGGAGGTTCAAAAAAGATTAGGCCAATATCTACAACAAAATATGCAAGAACAAACAAACGAATACGAACTGTAAAAGAGGAAATTTCATTGAACTTTGCCCTAAGGCAGTAACACCCAAATATACCAGTGCTTCCATCACTGGAAAAACCACCATCCGAATGGAACAACACCAAGGTAAAAATAAACAAATTTTGGCACTCAAACCGTAACCACACAAAATCACAAAATCTCAGCCCCTCAACAATCGATTGTTCACACAAGAACATAACACTCTACTCAAATAGAAATCACTCAAGATTACAATAGTTTGAAAGAGTAACAAAATCAAAAGAAAGTTTTGATTTGCAAAGAGAAGAAGAAGTAGAACTCGAACGGCGCAGAGAGAGAGAGAGAAAAAAAATATCGTAGATGATTCTACTGTTTCAACTCTAGAATGGTATATATATGAGAGTCACACAAAGGTCTCCATCCAACGATTGTGGGACTGACACTTGGCGACATCTGGAGCATCCATTCATTTAGGCAAAACACGACTTTTAATTTGAAACACGATTTTTGCATCATAACCAACCAACGTATTTAATAAACTAGTCAACCGGTCAACACATCCAATCAACCTGGGTCATTGCATCATTGTGCCATCTTTACAAAACTGATGCTTGAACCAGTTCAAGTAATCACCATCACCATGGACGACAAACAAAATGAACTAATTGAATTACATGCACTTCACTCCATTGATTCACATAATCAGAGATGCAAAGTAAATTAGGTCGATGTATGACACATTAATAGTCATATTGAATTATGTTGAATTTTAGTATTATAAATTACTATAAAAAAAAAGTACGTCAATCATTTTATTACAAAATTTAAATGTCGTCATCTTTTAAGTATCATAGAAACCTAAAATCAATTTAGCAACTCGTAGAGGTCCAAAAAGAACCATTCTAACGTTCATCTGGTGACGTTGTATACTGAGCAATTACTTCTGTAACCATGGATTCGTATTGGATTTAATTTTTATTGTGTAACTTGGTGTTACTCTAAGCTTTTCTCACACAACCTACTAATATTAAAAATTATTTCCATTGACTTCCATTGCATGATTGACCTAATTAATTTTCTCAACCATGTTTGGTGTACATCATTTTTTACACCTTACTTAATACAATGCCACATAATATTTTCTCATTTGACAGTTTAAACAAAAACCAATTTTTACCGTCAAAATGTCAATGATTTTTTAACAACACTACCAGTGCCAACAATGATGTAAAAAATAAACGTACAAATGGCATAATCCTAATTTCCTTTTTTTTAAAAAAATCCATAGCGTCTAATATATAGTTGAAACTATTTGACTACTTTTGAGCTGGAAATATTTCTACACACGAATTTCAGCCTAGGCGTGTGCAACAACTGTTGCTGACCACAAGAGGGCCGTGTCGGGCATCACCCTGCCATGAGTTTACTCATGTATTGGTCCCCTCTCGCATTCAGCAATAAATTTTCTTCATAAACTATCACGAGCATAAAAAGTGATTCTTTTTGTTTTTCAAAAACCACTAAATGGGTGTGTTTTATCAAAAGTGAAGATAAAATTTAGTATATACTTGTGAAAAAGTGATTCTCAAAATCAAGAATGCTTTTGAATGAAAGCTCTGTCAAATGGGCAATGCCATTGATTTTCAAGCTATAAAAGGGGGGAGAGTGCTGCTCTAACCCTAATATACTTCGCCTCGTTCGTTCTTTAAATTGAGATATATATTTCGTGTACACATAAGAGTGTTTTGGGTTTTCTCAAAATGGTGATTTTTTTTGCTGAGAAGCTTATTGATTACTCTGAGTTGACTTGCATTGAATCTGAGGCTGCAATTTATCTCCACGTATGTGGGAGAAATGAAGGTGATGATGACGACGACGACTCAAGTGTAGCGCCAGCAGCATGAATATGTATATAATATAATTAAGTCAAAGTCAGGAGTCTGTTTCAAGAAATAAGTAGCATGTATCAATGTGTTACTGATAGGGTTTAAGGTACTATGGCTTAGAGAGAGAGGGAAGTATTATTAGTTTTACTTTCCAAATGCATATTTATTATGAAAAATCAACAGAATATTGAATTCTGTACGATGTTCTTGTTCTATTTACTTGAACAATAACAGTGATATAATATGATTTCTTAGTATGAACAATGTTTTTCTTCTTGTTCTGGCATGAAATTATTGTATTGGAAGATTTGAGAAGAGAAAATGTACAATCTTGTTCACATTCTGAGTTGAACTGTTCAATAAAATTCAAAGGTCACAAGGATGAATACGAGGAAATGATTTTCTGATTTGAGAAAATTCCTTCAAGTAACCTTGCTATAATCCTGGGATAGATGCAATTGTTTTGGACTCCCACAGCTTGGCTCAGTTTGTCACCAACGTTGGATTTTAAAATGATTCTTGTCTTGATTGAATTATATCCTTGCAGATATTTTTCTGACCTTCGCTGTCGCAATGTTTCTTTTTCAACCCTTTTCAGTTAAGAGGCAATTGAGATTTTAGAGTTCCACTTGCGACGCCTGCATTTTTGGAGGCGGTTTTTCGAGGAATGAGAGTATTTGAAGGCATTTTGTTCATATAAGTATTCTTCATTGAATCTACAGCATCTGCATTTTTGTTTAAATACTCTTTTAAGACATTTCCATTATTCTTAGCATGAATATTACAATATATACAGCCTAGTTCTTCGAAATTAAAACCAAACTCCCCATTGTGTATTATCAATTATTGGAGACAAGATTGCTCAATTCGTACTAAAAAGAAATAAAGCAGAATATAAAACTAACTTAATTAAGAGGGACGCTCAAGAAAAACTTAAGTAGTACAAACGATGATAAGCTAGAGAAAAACTAGTACAATTAGGGCTGGGTATGGGTTGTGTTAGATTGAGTTTTAGTTCAACCCAAACCCAACACAACATATTCGGTTTGACAATAATTCAAACTGAAACCAACCCATTCACGGTTGAAACCCAACTCAATCCAAACCGACCAAACTCGGGTTGGTTTGGTTTGGTTTGGTTTGGGTTGGGTTGGGTTGGGTTGGGTTGATTGGTTTGAATTTGAGTCCAATTCAAGTTGGACAATTTTTTTATGGGCACAATGGTTGGAACCATTTTCGCTGAATTTGAATAATTTTTTTAAAGTTTGATTCAATTGGTACCAATTTCAATTACATTAAAAATGGTGATTTGAAAGGCTTTAAGTCGATTGAAGTTGGATCAATGGTCTGTGGGGTTAAGTTCCATTGCAATAGAATAATATAAATTAAAAATATTGTAAAACATGTTAAATAGATTATATCATTATCAAATTATAAACATATTAAATTAATCTAAATATATGTTGAATACATGCATATTATACATATTGAATAAAATGAATTCAACCTAAATATTAAAAATGTTAAATCATCCAAACTCAATACAAAATCTCATCCTTCAATCTAATTATTTAGTCAAAATCACGTCAAAAAATCGAGTCGAGAAGTTGAGGCCTGAGTGGCAATGAGAGGCATAAGAGACAAGAAGCAGAAGAGACGTGAGGTAGAAGAGAATTTTGATCATTAAGTTTTAAATTTTTGGTTTTAAGTACTAATTTTCATTTTAATATTTTTTAATTTATTGGGTTAGGTTGGGTTGGGTTTTAATGAATAACCCGAAATCCAACCCAACCCAACCCAACCCAACTCGACTTAAAATTTGATTTTCTAATCCGAACTCAATCCAATTAAACTAAAAAACCAATCCATACCAGTTGGTTTGGTTTGGGTTGGATTAATTGATTTGACTGGTTCGGATTGATTTTTGCTCAACTCGAAGTACAATTACCATATTTCATGTGCCCTTTTCATTCTAGACGATTTGGTGTATAATTCTGGAAGGACTGTTTGGTTAGCTAAAGGGAACAATGTGGTGGCTGATCAGATCAATTATTAGGGCTATGAAGCACCAATTTGCTTCAAAAAGCATGGAAATATTGGGTGTATCCCAACTTGGTGGAGTCCTTCATTAGGAATCGCCCAATCAATAGTGAAACGAGCTGTCTATGATTTGGTGCTTATGGAGGATCAAATAATTAATGGAGTGAGCTTGTTGCCTGCTGGAGATAGAGATATAAGGCAGATGGCTCGGCGCTAGAGTAGTGAAGGAAGGGTTTAGAGCCTGAAATGAGTTACATTAAACTAATGAAGCAGGTCAAGGAGCAGACTAAAATAAATAATAGAGCACAATTAATAAATTAATGTTTCCGAATTATTGTGAGTTTTTGAGAGCCAGGTGGTTTCAACTTATTTTCACTATCCATATTATAGCGGAGATGATGCCGGAATTTTATCAAATAATTCATAGTTAGAATCATATCTGGCATCTAGCGGTATCCATTATCGATACACGTCATATCTAGAGTCCATTAGAATTATACGAGACAGCTTGTCAGTCCTCGGAGAAAAAATTGCTTGTTAATATTGAATTTGAATTTTCTTCCGAAAAAAATAAAAGAGTAGATAAATAAACATGATCAACTAATATGAAAGATCAATAGTATGCATTTTTGTAGCATCAATGTCTGTGGGTATATTATTGAAAAAAAAATGGATAAAATATTGTAACTTAATTAATAGTATGCATTTTTGTTCAATATTCATCAAATATATGTCTGTATAATATTAGAAACTCACAAACATATGCCCTAAATTCTTTGTTTAGGTGATTATTATTTTGTAATTAATTAATGTGTGACTTTACTCTAAAAAAAATTCAAGATGTAACATTCATAAAAGTTTATAACTACACAAGTTAAATATTCACAAAAATGAAAAGTCTTTAAAAATATCATATTTTAAATATTCCATTTGATTAGGACGTGAAGAAACACACAAATTTCAAAATTGATTTTCTCAAATGAGCCATCATCATGCAGAGACGTGTTAAAGATAAATTTCCCATCGAATAAAGATTAATCAGCATATAAGAACTTGAACTACACATTAACAAAGTTGATCTTTTAAGATGAAATTTTAACTCCCGCATTTGACTACGACTAGTCATTCAAATGTTTTAAAATTAACACCAATTATTCCATGTGACCACTTATTATTTGATTGGGTCAACTTCCTCAACCAGAAGACCGGCTTCTACAAATATAATTTTAAGTACTTGTTCTAGAACATACTAATCTTGACCTTTTCATTTTATATTTGATTAAAACCTTCATGAGGTAATATTTTGATGATTTATGAGTTGTGTAGTTGAAGTATTTATATAATTAAATAATCAAATAGGGATGGAAGTTCCCACCTTGCATCGTCAAATCATTAATTTAATGGAATGGTAAATGAGAAATTTTTAATCATGCTCTCATCCGACTCTCAAAATCCCCGATGCAGTGAGAGGGATAATGACCACATCGATTCGCCCCCATTGCCAACCTTACTAGTAGAAGGCGGTCCTATTCATTTTTACCTTCTTATTTCATTTTTTTCACTTAATAATTGCTATTTCTCCTCGAAGATTTTATATTACAAAAAAATAACATTAAAAAAAAGCTTCAATTATTGACTCGACTTTCGTCAAATATTCTTGGAGACTTGCTCCCCAAACTCCATGTGATGACAATATGGTATTGTAATATTAAAAAGATTCAATGCACGGGAAAGGTAAATTTGCCAAAGGTTTTGGTGTAACAAAGAACAATTTTGGTTATTATATTGAATAAACAAACCTTAAACTAAAGTAATGATTATTTATTTCATTATAGAGAAAAGTCGTGCACCCCCAATTGCAGGTACTAAAATATTGTACACGGACGACAAACAAAATGACCTAGTTGAATTACAAACAAAATATTGTACACAATACCAATTTCAAATCAATCAATATAGCCGGCATTATTGTATGTCAAGTTTCACTCTCCCCATATTAAGACTGTAAAGTGGGCGAGCCGTCCGCATCTCGCCAAACAGTGAATCATTTGTATGAGCCGCTTGCTGGATGTATCAGCCCGCATTTTAATTAAAAAGTGTAATTTTCTTTAGAAAGAGATGAGTCGTAAGTAGTTCATGAGCCAGTTCGACTCGTCCAATCAAGAGGTGAGCTCATGGGACAAGCCAAGCCCAACTTACTTGAGACGAGTTGGTGCATGCTCTGCTCGTACCACAGACGAGCTGAGTTGGCTCACATCGTCCTAATTAACACTCCCGCACTATATCGTGCACAAAATAAGTAGATTGTCATTGCCAATGTTGGACCAAGCAAACCACATGGTCCAATTATTCATTTTCTTAAGTTGTTTTTCTCTTCGAATGGACCACTTCACAATATAACACGATTCATTTTATGCCTCTCTCTCACCAAAATGCAGGTTTAACTAATTAGAAGTTGGTTTTTTGGTAACCTAATTACTCTACGCTGCAATAAGAGAAAATCAAACCCATCATAACAACAATTCAACCATTTAAATCTTACCAAATCTGGTAGAGCTGATTTTTTTTTACTTCCTAGAATATCCAAGAAAAACCTAACATTTATCACTTTACATGACATGATTTTTTCTTTTACTTTTATTCTTGTTTCCTTAGAAGATCTTTATGAGAAAGCGACCTTAATTTTTATTTGAAAATTAATTCTTAAAAAATCTTCCTATTCCAGAAGTGTTTTATAGGATGTCATATTTAACGACTTTCTCTAAAAACTTTTTTAACCAGAAAAGAACTTTCATAAAATTGCTAAATGGGTCAAAAAATAATTTTTAGATCTCGAAAACTCATTCTGACTTCTCAAAAGTCATATAAAACAGGCACTAAAAATTGGAACATTCCCTCCAAAAAAAGTTATTAATCTCTAAATAATGATAACATGTTTGCGCAGTTCATCTATGCATATATACAATTATATGAGTCTTGAAACACATTCTTGCAAAATATTTTAGATAGATTTTTAATGTAAAGAAAACTTGATTGAATCATCTACCAAACACCTAACAAGAACTTATAGATCTTCAACCCAATGCAATTTCCAAAATCAATACTTTCGAAACATACCATTATTTATTAAACAATGTCTAATAATCTTGTAAATGATACCTACCATTCTAACCTGGAAAGTTTCATCTTTCTTAGATGACCAAATTGTGATCTCGAAAAAATAATTAATTACGATTAAGTAATAAATTCGGATAAGTTTCACCACTCCCTCACATGTCTTATCCCAAATTTATGAAAATTATTTGATTGACGGTCATACCACAATGGATATTATATAATCACTGCTTGTCATGTGGACTTGTCACCACGCTATGTCATAAAAGTGATTTAAATAATTTAAAATGCAATTTAACTTTTGAATTTGAGGACATTGTTATAACATTCATTTTATCATTACCACAATTAATCACTCACATTACCATCTAAGTAATTATTCATTTGTTTAGTTTCCTATCTATAAACCTAATCACAATCATGCAAACATGGTAACACTACTCCTAACTTCAAACTTATTCTCCTAATTATGCAATAATTATTGAAATCATTATTATGTGCTTTGATTTGTGGCCAAATTATCCTCCTAATGCAATAAACTAATTAATCATTATTTGCTTTTTGATTAGTGTCCTATCTCAACTAAACAAAATCATGGCAAGCTCTATTACAACGTTAACTTTCGAATCTTTTCAAGTTCTTAATTGTAAAAGGTTCAGGTGAATAATCTTATTTCATCATTTAGGATCACTTTATAGTTTTAAAATTATTTTTAGTTGTTATGTTTCTTTCTATTTAGATATTGTACTGAGCTAACCAATCATTAAATTGATAGACTTACAAAGGAAGAGGCTATAATTGAGGATCAATTATAATGGTGAAAAAACGCCCAACTTGCCATGTGCCAAGAAAAACTGTAATTTAGCTACCCCTTTTGTGAAAACATGAGCCAGGGAGATGTGAGGGGACAAAACCGAGATTAATAACCCGTTGAGCAACAAGTTCCCGAACAAAATGATAGTCAATATCAATATGTTTGGATCGAGATTTGGTGATCGGGTTGGAAGCAATAAATATGGCACTATTGTTGTTGCATAAGAGTCACGGAGGAGAGGAGAGAGTGATATGCAGTTCTCTAAGAAGTTGAAGTGTCCAAGAGAGTTTTGCAGCAACAGAGGCAAGAGCACGATACTTCGCCGCCGTACTAGAGCGGGCGACAGTATTTTACTTTTTAGAACACCATGAAATTAAGTTAGAGTCAAGTTAGACAGCAAATCCAATTGTGGAACGTCAAGTGTCTGGACATCTTGCCCAATCAGTATCAGAATAGCCGAGCAAAGCTTGAGAAGAATCTGTTGAAAGTTGTAGGCCATAATAATAGGTGCCTTTAACATAGCGTAAAATTCATTTCAAAGCTCTAAAATGATCAATGGTAGGAGCACGCATAAATTGATATATAGCGTTGACATTGTAGGATAAATTTGGTCTGGTAAGCATGAAATATTGCAATGCACCAGCTAGAGAATGGAACTGTATTGCGTCTGAATAGGGGGCACCCGAACTGGTGAGATAAGATCCCACCAGAAAAGGAGTGGAGATAGGCTTGCAATTCACCATATCTGCCCAAGTCAATAAATCTAGTGTATATTTTGCTTAGCGAAGAAAAATACCTTTATCATTTCTAACAACCTCAATTCCCAAAAAAATAGTGTAAATAACTGAGATCCTTCATGGAAAATTCTTTAGCCAATCGATCAATGAGAGAACGCAACATAGAATAATTGCTTCCCGTTATTACCATATCATCGACATAGAGGAGAAGATAAATAACACCATGAGGACTATTATAGACAAAGAGAGAGGTGTTAGCAGCACGGCTAGCAATAAATCCATTACAAAGTAAAAATTGGTTGAAATGCTGAAATCGTGCTTGAGGAGCTTGTTTAAGATCGTAAAGAGCACATTGTAAGTGACAGATGTGAGTTGGAAATTGTGGATCAATGTATCCTGAAGGTTGTTCCACGTAGACTTCTTCGAAGAGAAAACTATGTGATAAGGCATTTTTTACGTCAAGTTGAAGTAGTTGCCAATTATTTATAGTAGTAAGGGACAAAATAATACGAATAGAAGCAAGACGAACAACTGGACTAAAATTTTCGTCAAAGTCAATACCGTGCTTTGGGGAAAATCCTTGAGCCACTAGACGAGCTTTTTGGTTCTCAATTGATCTGTCAGCATGAAGCTCGGTCTTAAAAATCCATTTACAATCCACCACATTATGAGCAACTAGGCGATGAACCAATTGCCAAGTGTTGTAGTGCTTGAGTTTAGCCATTTCTTCGTCCATTGTCGAAAGCTAGGCTGGATGCTTGACGGCCAATTTAAAGCCGCGAGGCTCTTTTACTGCAAAATGGGCCTAAAACCATGAGGGAGCAGGAAAAGCAAATAATGAATGAATAATGCGGTGCTTGACAAACCATCCCGAGCACGAGTGATCATGGGGTGAGTAGAAGTAAAAGGTTGAACAGCTAAAGAAGATGCAGGTAGAGAGACTTCCACGGCTATTTCACGTGAAGAAGTCGAAGAAGGAGTAAGGAAAGAACAATAGGGAAACTTGCATCAGCACAAGGAAGACAACTACTAGAGGTCAAACCATGTGCAGAATTGACACGTGGGAGAAGAACTATCACAAGGGACGAAGTTATCACATGAGTCAGGAAAAGTGACGTAATCATTGCCAACCAAAGGAGGAATAGTAGAGGTTGCATAAGGGAAATAATCTTCAAAAAATTGGAGACCCTATTTGTTTTCTTATCCAATCAATGAAAACCCTTATGAAGATGAATATAGCCTATAAAAACATAAGAGAAGTGGCTGCAAAAGCTTCAATCAGACCTTTAGCCTTAGCCTTTTTTTGGTATTTTGCCAAGTTTGTAGCATTTCTTTGCAGTGTGCCGCCCTTAGAAAATTGTTCTAACGATGTAGAGGAGTGAACTAGTTTAGAACGACTAGAGGATGAACCTTGTTAGACAACCATAGCCGACTAAGAAGGGAAATTCGCAGGGATTGACCGAGAAAAAAAGTTCATGGCTAAGAGCTTTTGGAACCAGATTTGCAAAAGTGGGCAGCGGCAATTGCGATAACATGGAGGTGGAAAAAAAAATTAAAATCAGATCCAAGTCCATGGAGAAACCAATAGCGTTATCCATTTCATCAACAAGTTTGCCAATAGTGCTAAGTTGGTCACATAGAGATCGAAAGAGATAGCACATATTCAGCAACTCCACGATTACCACTCTGCATTAGCTAAAGTTCATCTTTCAGTTGGAGTTCTTTGATCTTTGAACTGTGAGAAAATGAAACTTCAAGAGCCAACCAAGCATCACGAGTAAAATTCTATCTTGCTTGTGCCAAGTCTTGTAGGCAAGGTTAGGGAATCTTCATTGCTAGTACGAACTTGAACAGCAGGTGCAGACAGAGACCCATTCAGATAGCCCATAAGATCTTGACTTTCAAGCAAGAGAACAAATTGGTGATGCCACAAGAGAGAATTTGTGGGAATGAGTTTAATAGTCACCATGTGAACCATTGTATTGAGCGGAAGCACAGAGATGTTGGATTCGGCCATGGAAAAACAATAAAGATTTGACCGATTATGGCTATGATATCATGTAAAGGAAACGCCTCAAGCAATATGCTACGAGGATATTCATTTATATACAGAAAATATGTGTAGATATAGAAACAATATATACAGTATAACTAACCAACTATAATATGATGGATTTGATCACTGATGTCATGGGAAGAGGCTATAATTGAGGATTAGCTATAATGATGGATCGAATCACTGATATTATGGGAGGAGCATATAATTGAGGATCAACAATAATGGTGGATCGAATTGTGTTCTAATATCGCTAATAAATTAGGTAGATAACCGAAGAACTGGAGTTTGTGTCAAACTCTCTAAGCATGTTTAGTATACAGTTTTTCAGTACTGTATAATTCACTTCATCTGTTCACTCATCAAAATATGTTTTTGTTTGTCATCCATTTTATCAAAATTCACTCAATAAAATATTCTACATGTGCCCCGGGGCACATCCGAGATGGCAAAGACACTGCAAGGCTGGGCTTGCAATCCCAGTGTGGGGAGTTCGTATCACGAAAAGAGCAGCCGAGTGTTGTAATACCCAAACCATGTGGCGGAGCAGCTTGATGATGTAAATCCGGCGCAGGAGGGATCCCTTGGGGCCAAAAGTATAAAACTTGCATGGACTCTGGCTTGATTGGGCATAATCCGCGATTTACCTCCGTCTAGAGTTGAGGCACCGATGATAAGTGGTCAAGTATATAGTTCGGCGTAAGCTGAGATTTTTGGGTATCAAAAAAAAAATATTCTACACACAAACCAATAAAATTATTTTACTTTTTGATTACACATTCTTCAAAAAATACTATTCAAAACTCTATTTATTCTTCCAAAATAAGAGACAAACAAGCACTACATTTGCTATATCCAGTAGTACAATCTAGACAAAGTGCAGACAATCTTTATTTTATTTTCTTTAATTTAATTCAGTACTATACCATTTACCTAAGAAACAAAAGGTATCAATTAGTTGTGTCACATTGTATATGGACACACATGACCACACCCACATGTTCACCACCTCTCACATGATATTCCCCATACCCACTTTAAACAAAATAATATTAATATTAAAATAGTACTAACTTAATACGTGGAATCTATACGGAGTGTGTCACAAAAGCAGATTATTACGTGGCAACCCACTGAATTATTCAGCCCACCAGAAGAGCCGTTAATCAAACGGCTATTCTCCTTGTCGTTTTGCTACCTGGCAGCCCACGGTTTCTGAAATATGGTTGATCATATGTTTGTCTGTAGTTTAATGAAAAATTGCAGTTTCATACCCTTCTTATTTGCAAAAAGTTTCAATTACATCCTATACTATTATGAGTTTTCTATTTTAACCACATTGACAGTGTTATTCATTAATCATTAAGAATAGTCCATTCGTTAGGAATGTTAATCTCATAATAGCGTTACATCGTTATAACTTTACTGGACACTGTAAGAAATTAATTAATACTACTATCAAGATATTTAGAATTTTATGATTTTCATATATAAATAAATTGATCAAGAAACATATCTTGATTCATGGCAATTTAACAAGAAGATTTAGACCCGAGAAATAAAGTAAAACAAGAAAACCAAGAAGAAATTGTTCTCTTTTTACCTTTCTATAATAGAAACATTCACGCCTATAGGGCGACAATTTCAAATGGGTCTTAAAGCTATCTACTTTCCATCAAAGTATATAGTTGAGAAATAGCCACTTCTTAAGGGGCCAATTATATTTTAGCAAATATAAACCACTTTGATTATTTACTTAATAATATTATTGAGCCACAATTGATGGATCTTACAAGTTTGAGAGTGATTCCCCTAACACATTAAATAATCACTAACTACGTTATTGAATAGGATTACTCAATAATTAATCATGTTAAGAAATTTGAAGTTTAGCGAATAAAGAAAATTGTTATATAGTTAGAATACCAAATTTTCATGGAGTTGATCCCAGTGTATTCTTACATTTGCTAAATATAGTTTTGATGTAAAATATTTCAGATTCAAGATAGTTTGGGGTTTCTGATAGAATTAGTCTAAATGTACCGAATGGTGTCCCTCCTTTCACAATGCGCGCAAGCCCCATTTGTATTTAAAAATTTCGACTTGTGATCCTCACCTCCTAATGTGAGTGGGGTGTAAAAGATTTGGTATAAAAAATTTGTACATGTAGCATAACTCTTTCTGATATAGGCTGATTAAAACAAAGGTTTAAGGTACTCCAAGAATACTGAAATTAATTTTATGTTTTGTTGAAATTAGAGTTGCAATTATATCTATATAATATTTTTCTTTATTAAACACTTATGAAACGATGTGCTAAAACAAAGGAAGATTCTTCCTCAAAATGTGTGGACCTACAAGCTAGGGACCACCCTCGCAGGAATACAATTATTGGAGTCAATTTTGGTACTCTAACCAATTCCAAAAGTTTGAAACAAGAACACTTCAATGTTATTCTCTTTAGAATTATGGACTACAAGTGCAATTAATACAAAACCATAGAAAGAAAAAGTCACAGACGAAAAGCCACCGCACCCCACGCCACCCCATCCCACCCCACGCGCATCCCGCCCAACCCAACACGCTTTTCAAACGCTATAAATACAAAGCCGGAGGAAAGTCCCGTTTGCCAAATTGAAGACTTGGAAAGCCCTTTTCAAGAAGTAGTATATCTTTAAGCAAAACTTGTATTGATGGCGGCTCATTGTTCACCACGTAAATCTGGCGGACCGGTTCTCCGATCACTCTCACCTTCTGGAAGATTTAGCCACTATTGCTCTTCACGCTCCTCTCACGCGCCGTCTTCTCGCACCGCATCGTCCTTCGCTTCCACCACATCTTCCACCTTTGCAACCGCTCGCTCTTTCCAAAGGCCCACTTCTCCTACCCGCGTAAATCTCTATAACTACGCAAACCGCTCCGTCCGTTTCACCTCTTCCCCGAATCGGTCAATCTCCGTGTCGAGCCCGGAGAATCCCCGGGTCGCCGCCGGTCAGAAGAGAACTTGTATGTGCTCCCCCACAAACCACCCAGGTTCGTTCCGTTGCAGCTTACATAAAGGATTCGCGAACCAAAAGACGGCTCATTCCCAAACGGCGTCGTCTCCAATGCGATTAAACATGCGGCGTTCCGCCATGACTAATTCTCTGGTGAGGATAGGGACTGTTGAAGGAGATCTAGTGAAGAGAGCTTTGGCAGCTTTGATCCGCCCCTCCTCCCATCAGCAGCGCCGCCGCGCCGGGTTTCAGCCACGCAAAAGCCGGCTTTCCGTCATGTCCAAGGCCGAAGGTCATTGAATGGTGATTAATAATGCAACGGCGAATGGGTGGCGGAGCGGTGGCGACGACGTCACTTTCAGGAATCAAACGGAACGGGTTTTTTTGTACTCCGTAATCCGATAGGATCCGAAACCTTGTCACTTGAGTAATTAATTTTGTGTATAAATATAATTACCTGCGCAATTAAAGTTTCCAAAATCGGATTCTTAACTTCCAACTTAATTATCGGATAACAATTCCAATTACGGACTGGACTTAATTGGAAAAATAATCAGAAATTATCCCAAAAATTCATATATCAAGGCTATTTCATACCCTCATTCATTGGACATAATTTAATCAAATAAATTTTTTCAACCCGCTTTTTTCCTAACATCTCAGAATTCTTCTGTTGATAATCCCGATTTCAATGATTTTTTACCGTAGTCGATTTCCAGTTGACTCCGTTTATTTTCCGTATACGTATTTGTGGAGTATTTAAATTAAAATATAATTCTACTTTTATGACTTTTTATTTTTTTGCATTTTATTACTATTATTAAATTCAATTGAATTTTTGCTTTGATGTAACTGACCTTTTTCTTTTTCCTTTTCTATTTTTTTATTATTATTATTATTTTATTTTTTTTTGCAGGTCTTTTGA
>CAIGRB010163216.1:0-36213 GCA_903798255.1 Fraxinus quadrangulata
AATTTACTTATGAGTAAATAAGTAAATTTTAAATGATTAACTTTTAAATTAAAATTAAAATAATAAGTTATTTATTACACAAACTAAAAATTATTTAGAAGGTAAATTTTTGTACTTAAAAGTGTAATATCCTAACATATTTGTAAAAAGAAAGTAAGCACAATATTTTTTTTTTTTTTTTTTTTAATGCTTGAACATAAATATTGTCATAAAATATTTACTTTCAATACTTGTCATTTTTCTTAATTTAGTGTAACTCCAAATGTTTAAACAATATTTTTATCAATCTTTTAATGACAAGTAGATCCACCCCATGAGAATTGTAACAAGACCAGAGAAATTAGTAAAAGAAGCTATAGACACACTTCTCGGTAATGGGATTTGTTGACAATCATTGAAGGATAGTCTTCATTTTTTTACATGTCATTTTTAGATGTAATTGACGTCAAAGAGATAAGCTTTCGCGACTGTTGGAAATGAATTGATTATTTTTATTATAGTCGTGTATTTTTCACTTGCAATATATCAATGTGGATTGCAGCAAAAAGTAGCAATAGAATTTTTTTACGACATTTGTAAATCATACTTTAATTAGGCAATATTTTGAACATTACACACTATACTTTAATACAATCAATAAAATCTATCCCTATTTTCCAATTTAATACATTGCACCAAACACATCAATAATGTTTAAGTCTTAAGAGATGTACCAAATGGTTAATTGTCGAACATTATCTAATACGAAACTTGCATCCAAGTCAAATCGACAAAAAAGGGCAATTTGTTTGTTGGAAAATCAAACAAAAGGAAAAATGAACGGGACAGAATCATGAATATATGATGAGAGGTGATGGTGAGTGAATGAGTATTGAATTTGTGAACGAACAGAGGAGGAGCGTGTTTCCAGAAAATCTGCTCCCTCTCTCCATCTCTCTCGTTCTGTGTAATTTATGCGGGGCCCTCACTCAACTCTCTCTTGAAAACATTTTTTTTTCTTCATTTTTTCGCTGTTTCTTTGTTGTAACACCCACCCAACACATCGTCCACCCTCACACCAAAAGGGACCAATCATTCTATGATCGACCTAATAGATCTGTATATCTACCGTGTACCTCAGCATTAGAACCCAGAAAGCATTTTTGATATTTGTACATATTCAAGATCAAAATTTTCTTTTCTTTTAACAGTTTCTTATGATTTGATCAATATCTTCCTTCTATATCAGCATTTTGAACAACACCCAGAAAGCATTTTTGACATTTATACATATTCAAGATCAATTTTTTCTGTTTTTGATAATCTGATCGACCTTTGTCAACGATCCCTTAAAGGTATTGCATTAAGTTGAAAGTTCTATTTTTTGGGCATTTGTAAATATGTATAAATCGGTATTTTATTTTTACGGTTATTATTTATTTGTAGTTAGAGAAGGCTTTTCAACTGCAGGATCAAGAGGGATTTAGTTTCTTGAATCTGTCTCTGAGGTCTCGACTTCTGTGATTATTTAAAATTTTTGCTGATTATTTTTCACTGCTTCAATTGAATCTTGAAAGAAAAAGGAGAGCTTGTTTATATAGTTTGATGATCTTAATTGGAGTTTTCCTTCTGATGGTGGTGGTGTTGTTTGGCTTGAAATTAAAGGCCACAATGAATCTATAGATGACGAAGTTTCCAATTTATTTCTGGATTTTGCATTTTCTGTTCATCATTTTCATTCCACCAACTTTTATTATTTCATGTTTTTGCATATAATGGTGCTCTGTTTTTGTGCAATATTGAATACGCTATTTTGTCCATCCTGTTAGTATTTCACCAAACATTGTATCTATTTATTACTCAAATGTGATGGGAAATGTGTTTGTGCTTTTACATATCAGTGCTGAGTTCCTCAGATTCGGAATCAGATATATTTTTCCATCAAATTTGATTGATTGATTTGTATTGGTTGAAATGAGGAGATTTCGCTTCATTACTTAATTTGTTGTTGATTGCATTGATAGATTTCTATGAATTAGCACTTAATCCTTTTGATTATACTCTTTTATATAAGTTTTATGATTGATCCTCATCCCTTTGTATTTGGTTTTAGCATTTTGCCTCCTTGAAAACACTACAATATCGTTGGACATGGAGTTCTGGAGTTGAGGAAAGCTTGTATGGTCCTTGAGGTCCATTACTAACTTACAATTCCGGCAAATTTTCAAGTTCAACAATGAAATGCATAATTTATTCAATTAAAAAAAAAAAAAATTTCCTAATCAATTTCCTGTTGCCTTTCGAGTAGTTTACCCTCAATTAAATTGTAGTATTTCAGTTCATTATATGCTAGTATGTGATTTTTGTGTTGGCCTTTCCATATTTCATGCGAAGAACAATAATTCATAATTATGGTCATCATTGGTAAACCAACTTGCTAGAAATAGTGGACGTGTGGTCACATGCTGCCAAAGAAATGTAATGACTGTTAGTCTCTAGCGTTTGTGTGCGGAAACTGAAATAAAATCCTAAATTCCTTTAAAATGAAAGTAGGGGAATAGCTTCAAAACACAAGTTTGAACGTGGTTTTAAGAAGATTTGTGTGGATTAGAATGTGGCAACTGAAATAAAATACTCGTTTCCTTTAAAAACACTGCAGGGGAAATAGCTTAATAACACAAGATTGAGTGTGGTCCAAAAAGTGTGAATGTTGTATGTATAAGCAGGCAAAGGGTATGATAATAAAACTCATTTCAGGCTATAAAGCAATAGGCAGGGCATGTACAAGCAACTCAAGTGTTGCATTCTTAGAAACCATGGCATAGTAATGAGACACCTTAGTGTATTTTTTACATCTATAAAGAAGGGTGGGAAATGAAATCTATCTCTCCCATGCTTTTGTTTTTATTAAATCCGAAACATCCATTTCATTCATAATGCGGAATATCATACAATTTCACGAATCTTTCTATTTGATATCTCCCCAACTTCGGCTTGAGAAATGCTTCTAATAGTCAATTATTTTTATCATGCTCCTGCCTTCTCCTACGAGGAAAATATTGATTTGAAATATTAAGTAAAAGAAAGAAGAAGTAAGCAAATTAATCAGAAGTGAAAAAAGGGAATTGTGGAAGAAAGGAAGAAAAGAAACACATGAGATATGTGCTGGAATGAAGGTCAACAGTAACAACAAAAATATCAGTCAGTTTTGTAATTAGATTCTGTTGAATTTTATAACCTTGACTCTCCCTGTATATATTTTAATCGAATTTTGCAGGTGGAATATGGTTGATTACACACTTCCTTCTTCATCAGGACTTCCCTAGTATATTAAATAGTTTTAGAAATGTTTGGAGGTAACAACAAGAATTCTGCAGTCCTACCTTTCCTTGACAACAAAAATTTTCTGTGTCCTGCCGAGGCCTCAAATCAGCCGCAGTTATATCGAAACTGTAAGTCATAAAATGTTAACATATCTGGGATATTGATTTGTGCAAAGATTTATTCTATTTGTGTATGTGAATGCACTTTTTATTGCAATTACACAAGTTACTGGCTTTCTGGTTCCTGCTCTCTGGATATTTTCCCTCTGAACATGGGATAAATAATGATGATGATTGAGTACATAGAGTTGCATGTGAAAAGCATTATCAGGTGAAACATGCTGGAGATGGTTCTACCTTCTGAGTTTAAGATGACGATCGCAAAACTTTCTGAAATGTAGATTTTTTACATTAAATTTGACAAGTCAACATTTAGGGCATATTTTGTTTGCAGGATTGGATTGGTCTGGTTTTCGACAAGATTTAGTTTCTTTTTCTTTTTTTAGTACTTTCCTGTTCAATCTATCCAACCAAAAAAGCCATCAAGACACCCTGGTTAATTAGATAAGTGGTATACTCCTGGAACCTCTTATATAATTTAGTTACTTTCGTCATCTTGTAATTTATGGCTAAATATATCTTCCTCCCTCTTATAGTTGTTCTAATTTTTTCACGGGATTAATAGTAACATCAGTGGCCACATCTAGTTCTCAGAGTGCTATGCTAGCATTATTATGGGTTGATGTGTTTAAAAAAAATTGATGTCATTGGGGTTTCATTGACATGGCATTAGACTAAATGGAGTGGATAAAAAGGATTGACGTAGTTGGCCCATGTTTATTGGAAGACTTGGTTACGAGAACAGGAAAGAAGAAAAGAAGGAAAGAGAATATAATTGTAGAATTGAGAGAAAAAATGTAGCAAGAATTTAAACATCACTGAATCTGTCAAATCAATTGATACACAAATGATAAACTTTATCAAGATTCTTATTCATCCACTTGAAATTTTAAAAAATTCCAATTGTGTCAAATTTTCCATTTTTGGAATGGTGGAGCANTCAAATTTTCCATTTTTGGAATGGTGGAGCAAAAGGACGAATAAGCCCGAGGAGGGACTTATCTCACATGAGCTAGTTGGTGAGGTCAATAACTATAAACTCACTCATGGGAATCATTTGAAGCATAACGGACTTGGTCACGGAACAGACACAACATTACGAGGTGAAGAGCATTATATCGAGATTCCAAACCTTACTGTCGATGTGAGCTCTTGGGGTCCACATTAGTGATAAATGCTAGTCATATACATATTACATATAACAATATTGGAAAGTTTCCAAAATAGCAAAATAGAAAACTTTGATAACTTAGAAGCAATAATTATGACGAGAAAATAATTCTGAATTAATCATACCCTGCTTCCTAATTATAGTATGTATCTTTGGTAACTCTTCATTGATATATCTGGGTCAAATATCTCAATTGCCATTGAATTTTCTCATATGTTTTCAAGTCACCATTGAATTTTAAAATTTTTAGAATTTCCATTAAACTTTTCCAAAATGAATCTGAGTTACCATTGAACTTAAAATGTTTTTTGAGTTTTCATTGAGTTTACCAAATTTTTATCCCATTTGTCACCCCGCCATTCGCCGTTTTAAAAGTTAACAAACTTGATGACATATTAGACAATTTTTTTACACGTGGCATGCTTTTGACGTTAGTGTATGCCACATCACCAAAATCGAGAGTGCTGTGCATTTTCAAAATGGTGAGTGGTGGATGGGATAACGTTTGGCGACTCCAAAAAATTTTAAAGTTCAATGGCAACCGGAAAATTTTGGGTAAGTTCAACGACTTGAAATTTTTTTTTTTTGACCCAAATATCTATCACAATCTTCATTGCTTACTGCTTAGCTTCTAGTAGTTGTTGGTCCACATCTATTTCGATCAGGCATGATGTGGCTGCATAGGAAGTCTTCCTCCCAAAAATCGGAGAAGTAAAGGCATAATAAGCTTGTTTTATATGATCCTAGATAATGTGGGTTAAGACTTGGGACGCACTATTCAAGAAGGGTTTTCTCCAAGAGGGCATTCTTTCAATGTGCAGCAATATAATATGAATATGGGATTATATTTTTACTACTTTGGTCTTGGAATAAAATCTTCTGAATCTTTATTGCCTTCTAATGTTAATGAGCTCTCTTTGATGTGTGCTGTTCTATTTATTTCACAGTGCCGATTGATTTTCATGTCGGATCAGTAAATTTTCTTCAAAATAAGCATGGCAGTCTAGGTCTCCCACCTAATGAATGTGGCAAGGACACAGAAGCTATCTCGAGGCGGCAGAACCTTCGAATTTACTTAAATAACAACATTTGTCATGATGCCACCGATGGACTGAGAAGCATTTTGAACCAGAATCCTGTGTCGACTGGTTTAAGGTTGTCTTATGATGACGATGAGCATAACTCCTCTATTACTTCTGCAAGTGGAAGTATGCTGGCTTCATCATCAATTATTTCGTCTCTAAGAAATGACATCAAAGCAGAATTTGACCGGCAGAATGAAGAACTTAAAAACTATATCAGAATTCAGGTACTTTTCGCTATTTTCTTTTTTTTAATGAACTGTTTAGTTATATGGCCAACCATCTTCTCTATCCAAATAAAGTCCCTCTATCGAGTTAATCTACTCGATTTAATTTTTCTTACAACTTGCTGTATCCTGATTGTCTGCCCACTAATTTTAATTTTTTTGAACAGGAAGAACATATAGGAAAAGGGGTTAGTGACATGAAGCAGAGACACACAAATTCTTTGTTGACTGCTCTAGAGAATCAGGTCGGTAAGAAGTTGCAGGAGAAAGACCTCGAGTTTGAGAGCATAACTCGTAAAAACCGGGAACTTGTTGAGAGTATGAAGAAAGTTACAGCTGAAGCCCAGAGTTGGTTCTATATGGCCAAGTATAACGAGTCAGTGTGTGACGTGCTAAAAACCAATCTCCAACAGGCAATGCAAGACTCTAACCAAGGGAAAGAAGGATTCGGAGATAGTGACATGGATGATGCTGCATCTTTTGTTGATCCAAACAATTGCCTCGGCTTACCAGGTGGGTCAGGCAAGCCTAAATCAGTTAAGAATAATATGGTTTGTAAATTATGTAAAACAAAGGAGGTGTGTATATTGTTAATGCCTTGTAGACACCTCTGTCTGTGTAAAGATTGTGAAGGTTCTGTTCATCTGTGTCCTGTATGCCGGTCGATAACCACTGCTCGTATCGAGGTGTACTTGTCATAACGAATTATGTTTTTGATTTGGCATTTCACTTCTCATAAACTAAATGTTTGTTATCAAATTTTAAAAGTGTGCAAATGGATTGGTGGGGTTGTTATTTGGATGAAGCCAAATGTTAATATGTTTGGTACGTTGGATTGATGATAATTAAACAAGATTTGCATGGGCTAGGAAAAATAAACTAGCTTGTGAACATGAAGCTCAGGGAAGATTTATGGAGTTCGTTGTTTACCATATTAAAGTTCTCAGCATTGCATCTTGAAGGAACAGTCGTGAATCTATTGTGTTCATGGATCCACATTAATTGAACTTGCCTGAGATGCATTTGTAAACATTCAATGTACTGATGGAAAAACACCTCGTATTGTATTTAAACAGAAAATTGATTATGCTCCCGTGAAAGTAATAGAATTCTTTTGTTCATCAGAGGCAACAATGTTTAGGATTTTGGCACAAGACCATGCTCAATGAATGAGAAAAAAAAAAAAAAAACAAATCAATGCCTATAAATACCTCATTGAAAATCCTTCTTCTTTTCCCTAATTGTTGCCTCTATCTTATTCTTCCTCCAAATCCTTGAGGCTGTAGACTCGATGAAGGAGACTCTTCCGTGATTTTCGAGGTATCCATCTGATCATCCCATATCGATTGCAACCTCGAGTAGAGGTGATGATCATAAATACTAAAGCTTTTTGGAAGCAATGAGTAAATTTTCGAGAGGAACAATTTTTTACCTTTTAACTCTTCTAGCACCGGATTTTCAATCACTAGATTTTGCAACGTAGAATCTGTCCCACGGGTGTTTATTAGTCCCAATGATCTCAAATTTCTGAGGGACAGAATCTCAATCTCACATCCCCCCCTTCTTCACCCTTCCACGCAAAATATTCAAGTTTCGGCGCATTGACAATGTTGAGCTTCTTGATATGACACTGATAAACATGCAATTCAGTGAGTGTCTCCTTGGAAATTTCAAGTTCCAGCCCTCCCTTCAAAGATTGAAGATGTAATTTTTTAAGTACGGGACAACCGCAAATTATCTTTTCCAACGTCGCGCAACCCATCGCTGTGTCTCTTAAAACTAGTTCTTGAAGTGAAGGCAGACTCAAAGAAACTGAAATTTCTATAAAATAGAAGCGGACAATCTCCAATTTTGTGATTGATTTTGCACTAAAGATAGAGACACTCAATGCAGGAGGGACTATAGGATAGTATCTTTCCGCGTTAATAATGCTCAATTCTTTCACGTTACTTCTCAAGGCCAATCCTATCCAGTTCCAAACAATATTTCTCAAGTCGACAATCTTGCTCATATGCACGCAGACCCTAAATTTTTCGATGCTTAAATCACTGAAGTTCCTTTTACGACGTACTAAAGTCTCTTCCAAGAATTTCCATATTATTCGATCGGTGACGAAGGAACCCTGATCAAAATCGTAAACGGGGGACGAATACCACAAGGATCTCCATCTTCTGGCCAGAAAAGTGGTCATTCTAGCATCTTTCGCCGGGAGAAAAGACATAATATGATGACAGATTGAATCTGGTAATTCTGAAATCCTGTCAACATTGTTTATAGAGAGTTCTCGATCATCTTTCCCCATGTTTTGACTTGTTGTAGCTTCCCTGGTGAAGCAAACCCTAATTAGGGTACATATATAAGTTAAAAAAATTCAAGAACAATTTTCTACTATGGCAACCTAGTTCGAGTCCAAGATTACTGAAGTTTTTGGAGCTGATGAGGTTGAACCTATGTAGACTTCTATTCAACCTGTAATTTTTTAACCCTGTGAATTAATATTTTCCAGATAATAATGGCCTAGATTTTGATTGAATTTAGTTTTACTAAACTCATGAACTTTTTCTCTTTATTGAAAGGTTTACGATTTCTTTTTGGATATATGAATAGGTAGATGACTCAGCCATAACTTTGCCTGAGAATCCTACCAAAATTGAAATCATGTTTCATTAGGACTTTGTTCTCGTTCTACTAACTAGATGACTCCTACCGAGAGACAAAATCATATCTTTTTAAATGTTTTAAAAGTCCTTAATATTTACTTATTCTTAAACTCGTACTTTCCAACTTTTTTTTTTGTCTCATTTTCATCTTTAACATTCCATTAATTAGTATATCTTATTCCCGATGATGATTTTAATCTATAAATTCTATTAAATTTAGCCCTTGATAGACAACTATTATTTTAAAACTCTTTATTCTATATATTTATTTTCAACCATACATTCACACAATAAAATATTCTGTACGTAAATTTAAAATTTTTTACCTACTTTTTAATCACACATTCCTCAAAAATTCATTATTCAAAACTTTGTTTTTGCCAAATAATGACCATCAAATAGAGGACATCAAATAGGAGCACAGTTAAAAGAGTTTTTAGTGAAAGTTCGTCCACTAAGCTTGCTCAGGAGGCTTTATACACAGTCTTGCAAAAGGAGCCCCAAATGCTAACGGAATATTTGGATGCAAATCGTCATCAGGGAAATATGTGCTCCTTAATGAAATCTTAAGTATAATAATACAAAAAAAAGTTGGGGACATAATTGTTAAAAAAGTAAAGTGAGGAACCTTTAATGCGATTGAAATATAGTTATTTACATAAAAAAAAAATTGTAGTGTCAATATAATTATTCTAATAATTGTTTTTAAATATAATTGCCCTAAAATTTATTTCATACACTGTATGTCAATGTATTGGGCATCAATCAATCAAGTCCTTTTTTTATATTACATATATGTGACCTTAAAATTAAGGACTTGATTGATTAACATATATTCGACACAAAGTAAGTTTTTTGTTGTTTGAGAATTTAGTACAAGATCAAAGGCGCTTGATTTATTTAAGCATCGAAAATTTAGTGTACATATGAGTCATGTCTACGGACTTTTGTGGTATGATTTGAAAATTGATAGAATATGTCTTGAAAAATAATGTGCAAGAATTGAACTTTATCAACAAAAAAAGACATTAAATAGTCCCTTCGGCATTGAATGATGCTCTCTTTACTTCAAAATCAATCACTACATTGGAGATTGTCATTTCTTTAAAAACGAAATTTAGGTTTCTATGATGTTGCCTAAGCTTTGAGAACTTGTTTTAAGATACATGACAGTAGGTAGCTTAACATTGGAACTTTTCCTTGCGGATGCACCAAATCTTGAAATTTTCTTTTTCGAGGGGAAAAGAATAGAACGATATAAAATTAGAATTTCATCGTTTGGAAATTTGAGATCACTGAGGCTAATAAAAGCTGGCGTGACACATTCCATGCTGCAATATTTAGTTCTTGAAAGTCCACTCCTAGAGAAGTTAATGGTAGGAGAATTTTCTATTTACAAAATTTGCTCATTGCTTCCCAAAAGCTTCAGTAGTTTTGCTTGTTCGAGTGTGAAGCATTGATTGAGGTCAAAATAGACGTCTCAAATCTATTGGGATTAAAGTAACATGAAAAAATGATCACCTTTGATCTGTAATATCATCGTCTCTATTTAAGGGTTAAACCAATTATCTAGAATCAGACAATCATAATTCCCCACTTTGGTACGCTAATTGAAAGACTCGTGCAAAACATTTCAGCATTCGAAAGAAATGCGGCTGGCTTGTTCAGAGGATGTAGAGTTAATCATATCTCGAGAAATGTGCAAGAGTGTCTTACCTCATGTGCACGGTGTCAAGAATTTGGAGGCCAAAAACAAAATTTCACTTGACAATGTCAATATAACATTTGGAATATAAAGATGATGCTCAAGAAGCTTCAACTTCTTGGTGGAAATGCACCGATGATTTCGTTTGAGAGTGCTTCAATTTCGTGAAATAAAATGTTACATAATTAGAATTTTGCTCATTCTCATATGATGAAAAACTTTAGATTATTTACTAAATTCCTAATTGCAAATCTAGTCAAAGACAAAAAGGGTTAGAAGTTGTGATTATATGGAACAAACTTACTAGCATTTAGTTATTCGCATATTTCATGTGATAGTTTTTGTTTTAATTTCATAGTAAATAAAGGTCAAATTTATGTTTGCCCTCAAATTTTCAATACATAGGAGCAAAAATATATGGTTAGACACACATGTTTTGACACAATCTCATAACTTGTCAACTCAACGAATAAGAGTTAAAAGTTCGAAAAGCACACAGTTCAAACTATCAAGTTATAGTGGTGAACGACCTACTCATTATTTATAAATTTTAAAAATAATACTACATGTACATAACGATATATATAATGGTGACATGAAATAGTTATTTTGACTAAATTGATTTGGTTGATTTGCCCAACTTTAATCCATTTGAATTTTTTTTTTTAATTATTATTTGAATGGGTATTTTCCAATTTTGACTTTTAAGGCTTGTTTGGTCCTTACTTGACTTAGCTAAAAAAAATTAAAATAAAATAAATAATTAATTTTAACCACATATTTTATGACACTCACGACTTTATCAACTTCTCAATTACATTTCATAAACTTTTATCAAACTTTATTAAAAATCTAATTTCTAGTAAAATCGAAAAAGGACTTAACAAAAATATGTTAATATGTCATCAACTTTTTAATCGATTATATTTTAATTTTAACCACATATTTCGTATTACGCACAATTTTTATTTATTTTTTAATCCTACGTTATATTAATTATTATTAAAATATGCTAAAAATTTATCAAAAGCTTCCAATGATATATTTTACGCGAAATTGCTACCTCTGAACAAAAAAATTAAACTGCAAATTCTCTGCTAAAATTCCTCAAATATTAATTGACATTTCTGCTATATGCCTACCAAAAAACTGATACTACTTTCCAACAAGAAAAAATTTGAGATTCAGTTGTACTTTGTATCATTCTGTTTTCACCTTCCTGACCATGTATAACCAATGAAAACCCAGAAAATTTTATCCTTTGCAAGAACCATAACATCTTTTACTCAGAAACGCACGCTCCTACTTTTACCACATTCTTTTCTACCGTCACACTCGTTACGCGAACATCATCGTGCTAGTAGGAATGTTTACATGTATAACAAAGCCATTGATGATTTAATAAAATCTGGATCTTTCGAACCTGCCCTTAAACTGTTCTACGAAATGCCCAAACGTGATGTCGTTACATGGAACATTATGATTTTGGGACATTATAGAAATGGACTTCCAATAATATCTTTATATTTTTATAATCAGATGATTTCGGAGGGAATTATTGAGAATCCGTCAACTTTTACATCTGTTTTGAGCGTGTGTTGTAATGCAGGGCTGTATAGAGAAGGACTTGTAGTTCATTGTAGAGCCATTGTTTTGGGCTTAAGTGTGAATATTTACATATCTTCTGCACTTACTGATCTATATATGAAAATGGGAATTTTTGGTATTGCTTTAAGATTGTTTAATAATTTGCCAGAGAGAAATTTGGCAACATGGAATGTTGTTTTACGTGGGTTTTGTGATATGGGCAGATCGAGAGAGATGTTAAGGTTGCTTAGAAATATGGTATTGGAGGGTGTGGAGCCTAATGGTCTTAGTTTTTGTTACTTTATTCGGGGTAGCAGTTATGAGAGGTGTTTGGATGAAGGAATGCAGCTACATTGTTGTGTCACTAAGAAAGGATTCGTTGAATCAAATTTGTTTGTAGCCAATGCTTTGGTGGATTTTTACTCTGCTTGTGGGGGTGTGGTCGATGCTTGGAAATCTTTTCAAGTTATTCCACCTGAGGATGTGATTTCATGGAATTCAATGATTTCGGTGTGTGCATCCAATGGTTTTCTGATTGATGCCCTTGAGTTCTTTGAAAGAATGCATTTTTGGGGCAAGAAGCCGTCAGCTTGTTCATTCTTAGGATTCTTAAAGTTAGCTGGTGCAACAAAGAATATAATACTCGGGAATCAAATTCATTGTTGCGTTTTGAAATTGGGTTTTGATATTGACAGTGTCCTTGTTCTCTCTGCGTTGATTGACATGTATGGAAAATGTGGAGACATCGAGAGCTCGGTGGATATATTTGAGAATGTTCCAAATAGAACTCTCGAGTGTTGTAACTCATTTATGACATCTTTGCTTCGATGTGGTCTAATCGATGATGTGATTGAGTTGTTTGGTCTGATGATTGATGAACAGATTGGATATGATGAAGTTAGCCTCTCCTCAACTCTGAAAGCATTGGCGGTGTCTGCTTTTGCTAGTTCCACCAGCTGCATGTTGCTGCATTGTCATGCATTAAAATCTGGGTTTGAATCTGATAATGCAGTCTCTTGTTCTTTGATTGATGCATATTCTAGATCTGGCGAAGTTATATTTTCCCGCCAGGTTTTCAATCAGCTTTCCTTACCAAATGCCATTTGTTTCACATCTATTATCAGTGCACTTGCACGAAATGGAATGGGAATGGAATGTCTGGTGATGTTTCGTGCAATGATCCAAAATGGTCTAAAACCTGATGAAATAACATTTTTGTGTATACTAATGGGGTGTAACCATTCAGGACTAGTAGAAGAGGGAAAATCGCTCTTCTATTTGATGCAAAATGATTATGGGATACACCCAGATAGGCGGCATTATTCATGTATGATTGATCTTTTGGGTCGTGTTGGTTTACTACATGAAGCAGAGCAGTTGCTGAAAGAAGCACCTAGGGATGGAAAATCTGCGATATGGAGCTCAATGTTACAGAGTTGCAGGATTCACCAAAATGAACAAGTGGGAAAGAGAGCTGCTGCAACGCTAATGAACCTTGAGCCAGAGGATCCTGCTGCTTGGTTACAAGCTTCAAGTTTCTATTCTGAAATTGGGGATTTTGACTCTGCAACACGATTCCGGGAGGTTGCTGTGGCAAGAAAGATTAGAAGAGATATAGGTCATAGTTTGATTGAGGTGCATGGTCACCAGTAAACACGCACCATAAATAATAGGTGGTTGACACAATCTGGTACGAAGAATTCCTGGAAATACAGAATACTATAGCATCTGCCATTTTCAGATACATTCTTTGAGAAGAATATGATATTGAACTGGAAGAATTGATGCTTTTGCTATTGTTGGTAATTAATTTGAAATTCAGAATCCACGAACTGGAATTCAGAACTGATAAAACACAGATTTAAACATGGCTTAATTCTGTTCTTTTTTACAGCAGCTCTAGTTTAGTCTAAATAAGAACTCCGCATGAATATCTGGAAAACCAGTAGCTGAATTCTGCACTCCCTTTGAGGTTCAATCAAAACAGCCTGAGGATCAAGAATTGGCTAGTAATCATATCATTCTGTGGCTGAAAGTTTTGACATCAGATGAACATCATCTTATATCAATTATACCAAATATTGGGAACTTCAAAGAGAGAATTTCATTCTCTGCTGTTGGAATGTAGTCCTCCGTTTCATTTTCTTGACAGACGAGGACTTACTGAATGGAAACAGTATCGCTCCAAGGCAACTTCTTGATATCAGTGATGGACAAGGTAGTGCTAGATCCGGCCAGTACTATCAAAGCTACTGGACATCGATGGTTGAACTTTTGAGTATTAATATACTTATTCAGCTGTGAATACCTGCATTTTAACAATACATTGCTCTTAAAATTGTGTCTTAGATTTAGTTTAGGCAATCACCTTAATACTAATGCCTCGTATTTTCTTGTGCTTCTGCACATAATTAATAAAATTCTGCGGAAAAAGCATTTTCCATTATATCACAGCATCAATAATCTGCAGCATTAAGGCGTCAATCTTCTTTGTTCAAAAATTAGAAGAATAAATTAAAATTTGATTTCACATTTTATTGTAATGTAACTGGTGCGGAAGTGGAATTAAAGAAGAAAGTTGAAAAACTCGAAGATTTGTAGGATAATAATTTAATTGTATTAAATTAATTAATTAGAAGTGTACAAAGTCTTTGTTTATATCCGGAAAAAAATTTCCTTAATCTTACCAATAAGGAAACTAAACACTGTTACTAAAAGGAAAGAATACTAAAATCCTACTATAATAATAACTAACTTCTATTCTACTTATATTAAAATTGTCCTACATAAGTAACAATGATTTTCGGCTTTGTTTGTATAATCAAATTCTTACTACACTACACTGAGAAACAGTGCAAAATGTTGGCCCAACTCTTTTGGAAACTAGCTAGCAGCATTCATACCGAACAAAGCAGCATATTTTGCCGGCACATATCAATCAGACGATCAATTATACCTGTGAGATGTATTTTGCTATAGACAACAAGGTACTATTAATCTTCTCTTTCTAATATAGTCGTTTTGTGTTGGCATCTTTATTGTATCCAAAACACGAGCCCGTAAAACAAGCAAAATGAGACATTTTCTGCTTTGATTGCTTGTCATTTTGTTTTTACCTGTACATAATAGGTAGTAGTTTAGTTCAGAAAGTTTGTGTGCGTGCCTGGACATGTGGTATTTTAATTGTACATTATAACTGATTATGTGTTGTTTATGACAAACAACAAAGAATAAGACTTGTTCTCAACTATTAAGTAATGTATATTAAAAGAATGGGGACGTTTTTAGTACTCATCTAGTAATAAATTGAAATGACATAAATCCATGATTGAATACCACCAACAGACTATCTGTTCAAGTAGATTTGTGAAATCTAGGAATATATTATGATTCAAATCAGGGGTACCAACAAATCCTTGTAATAAAGTTCAGAGAATATTTGCTTATATATTATGAATTTGCTGGATTAAGCACTAACGACACCTGGATTAGGGTGTAGAGGCAAATCCTGCTGCATGAGTTCTGCAGCTGGATTAGCATGGAAGTATTGAGAAAGACAATTGAAAAGTTTGAATGAGTTTCCCGGATCTGAATCGACTCTCTTGTCTTGAATTCGATGACCTATGTTAAGTTATCTATTGCATAAGCCTGCAATAGCAACATAATCTGAAAAAGTGAACAGAAAGATAAATTATATTGGATTAGTGTTAGTTAGTCATTTGGATTAGTTAGTGATCCCGACTTAGTGAGTCCATTTTTTTTTTTTTTTTGTGGTGAGTTGTTGGCACCAGTCTTCCATTTTGTTCATGTGGTGGATTGAGGAGAAAAGGGGCTCGGCATGTGCATGAGAAAAGCAATGAGGTCAATCCTTTGCCTAATATACAACATGAATTCTAGCAATGTAATATAGCTGGACTCTCAAGTCGATCCGAATGAGCCATCTTTTCTGTCGAGCAAAATGTTTTCCTCATAAGCAGGAAGATTTTAAGTTTTGTCTGTATTATTATGAAAGCAAAGGTATTTGATTATATTCCTAGGTTGCTGATAGCTGAATAAGATTCTGGTTAGTTTTTGTAGAGAATAAAACAAATAGTTAGGGGACTGGATATTATAATAAAGATTTTGTCATATTATGTGGAATCTGCCATTGTATTTGGTGCATAATTCAGTACAATTTTCATAGTTTATTACACTGTTTCTGGAAACTGATGATGAATTGTTTTTAAATGAACTTTTTTCTATTGTTGAGAAAATGACACTCTTTAAGCATTTTTTAAGTAGTGTTCCTTGAGAATTCACAAAATGACAATTTTTCTGTGCGACGCATTGCCAAAAAAATGTAGCGTCACCATGATCGACTTGATCCTCAATTTGACCCTTAATTTGATCGGATTGAGATGACGCGAATTCTATGGGGATTCATTTTTTGCTCTTGTTCTATGTCTTAATATACACATAAAAACTCAAAAGTCGAACTTCAGAAATACATTTCTTACATTCATTGATTCCTTTCAAAATCATCACATTTACTTGTGCACATGGCCAACATGTGAATTTCCAAAAATGTATTCTGTATCAGAATTTTATTGAGCTAATTAAAAAACTGAAGATAAGGATGCTGAATTCACTATATTTGATCAGTGAAGTTACATGATTTTATACAAGAGTAAGAAGATTCTGGAATAGTGCCATTAACTAGCTTAATTGATTCTACCAGCTAGCTAACAAAATAGATTCTATTTCCCTAAAAATAAGGAGCTGCAATGGCGCTGATGTCTGCTGCTCCAAAACAGTATGCAAGCTGCTGCTGGATTCTAACTCCCCCTTAAGGTGGAGTGTGTTCAAGCACTCTTAGCTTGTCTCTAGGAGTTGAAATCTTGAATGTGACATAGGTTTAGTTAACATGTGTGCTATCTGATCCGAGGAGGGAATGTAGTGAATTTTCAGCTGATTATCTAATACCTTATCCTTACAAAGTGTGCATCGAGTTCTATATGTTTTGTACGAGCGTGATATATAGGATTTGAGGTTAGAGCACTTGCACTCAGACTATCACACCAGATAATAGGGATAGATTGCTGTGGAATCTCCAATTCTTCAAACAAAGACTGAATCCAAGTTATTTCTGCTGCACAGTGAGCCAAAGCTCTGTACTCAGCTTCTGTGTTGGATCTAGAAACCACATGCTGTTTCTTAGATCACCATGACACCAAATTTTCTCCAATGTGCACACAATATCCAGCGTGGACCTTCTATCATCTCGACAAGAAGCTCAGTCTGAATCTGCAAAGGCTGTGATGTCAAGGCCATCATTCCTTTAGATGGTTAATCCACGGTGTAAAGTGCCCTTTAGATATCTGAATACCCTTTTAAGTGCCTTCCAATGGACATCTATTGGTGCTTGAAGGAACTGACTTAATCTATTTACAACAAAGGTTAAGTCTGGTCTGGTGTGGATAAGATACTGGAGACCACCAATTGCACTTCTGTAAGAAGTAGGATCTTTCATTGCTTGATCTTCAGTTTTGGAGATTGGTTCTACAGCTATAGGTGTTAGGCTAGGCTTCAAATTTTCATAGCCAAATCTTTTCAGCAATTCAATAGCATATCTGGTTTGCTTCAGATATAGTCCAGCATCATCTCTCTTAACTTCAATTCCCAGAAATTGCTTCAGGTTTCCCAAGTCTTTAAGTGCAAAACTGAAGTTTAGCTTGTCTATAAACTCTTGCATATGCTGAATGTTGGTACTTGTAATCACTATATCATCAACGTATATTAATGCATACAATATATCGGTTCCACTTGCCAAGAAAAATAAGGAATTGTCAGGCTTAGATTGTCTGAAGTTCCATTGTAGTTGAGTGTGTTTTAGTTTATCATTCTAGGCCCTAGGTGCTTGTCTCAAACCATATAATACCTTTTTGAGTTTGCAGAAATAGCTAGGGTGTTTTTCATTGACAAAACCCTGTGGTTGGTGCATATAGACGGCCTCAGTCAAACTCCCATTCAAGAAGGCATTATTTATGTCTACTTGTCTGATTTGCCAGTTCCTTGAAACAGCAAGAGTTAAGATAACTTTTAGTGTTGCAGCCTTGACTACAGGACTGAAAATTTCACTAAAGTCAACTCCAGGGGTTTGAAGGAAACCTTTAGCCACTAGTCTGGCCTTGTGTCTTGAAACTTTTCCATTTGAATCATATTTCAACTTGAATACCCATTTATTGCCAATGATTTTCATCCTAGCCTTAGGTGGCATTTCATTCTTCATAAGAGCATTTTACTCTTTGTGCATATCATTTTTCCAACAGCTGCTTGTTAGTGCTTCATCTGCACTAGTTGGCTCAAATGCGGCCAGTTCATCCACTGTCATACTGGTATAAATTTTTGGCTTGAAGATACCAACCTTGCTCCAGTGATCATTTGATGTCCAGTATTCTGAGGTAAATTCATGTCTGATAAACTTGTTTCTCTTGCTAAATTCTGAGCATCAGTTTAAGCTTCTGGTATTTCATTACCTGTTACCACTTCCTGATTTCCTTCATCACTAGGATATTCCACCAAGTCATCTTCTTCAGCCCCAACTTCTGATTCTCCATTGACGAGGTCTGTTGCAGAAGAGACTTCAGGTTTTATTGTAGGAGCTGCAGTTTTGCTTTGAGGCATAGTATTATAGTTGGGGTCAATGAATGGAAGATAACATATTCTAGTTTCACAAGTTTGAGGTTGAGCTTGTTTGTTTAGAAAGCCTGTTTTAAAAGGAAACTCTAGCTCATGCCTGGAAATATAAATTCTACCACTAGGACTAAAACATTTATAACCTTTGTGTGAGTTACCATAGCCAAGATAAACACACTTTAGGGAGTGAAAACTGAACTTATGCCTGTAATAGGGTCTGAGATATGGAAAGTAAACACAACCAAATTTTTTAAGTTGATTATAGTCGAAGTTTTAAACAAGGCTTGGTAGGGCGATTTATGATGTAGAATAGGGGTAGGTAATCTATTAATCAGATAAGTGGTAGCCTTGAATGACTCCTACCAATAATAAAGTGGCATTTGAGCCTGAGCTAGAAGAGTTAGCCCAATCTCTATGATGTGTTAGTGCTTGCGTTCAACCCTTTCATTTTGAACTGAGGTATAGGGACAAGAATGTTTGAGCTCTATACTAGATTCTAGAGTTAGTTTGCTAAAGCTTCTAAACTCTCCATCCCAATCAGATTGCAGGCATTTAATTTTCTTGTCAAACTTATTTTCTACAAGGTTTTTGAATTGAACAAAGGTGGATAGAGCTTCTGACTTGTGTTTCATAGGGTAAATCCATGTAAATCTGCCATGGTCATCAACAAAAATTATGTAATATCTGAATCCTGTGGTTGAATTTAAAAGTTGATGGTCCTCAAACATCAGCATGAATAAGGTCCAATGGCTTTGCAGCATGTGAAAGCGAAATTCTAAAAAGAAGAGCATGAGATTTTCTAAAATTACAAGAGTCACAGAAAGTAGTAGTTTCATTGAATTTAATAACTCTATTACATGACTTAAGAACTTGACTCAACACCTAATTTGAGGGGTGTCCTAGCCTTCTATGCCAAAGGTCAAGTTCTGACTCTGAAGTTGGTTTAACTGAAAACAGGTTATCAATACCAGATTTGGCTGCAAAGCATTGTAAGTTATTTTGATGGTTTGACTCGAAGGTGGTTCTTTCTGGCTTGAAATTTGGTAACTGCAGCTGGTACAATCCATCCTTAAGAGCTCCCTACAGCAGGATCCTCTTCGTTTGGAGATTCTTCACAACACAGTAATTTGAATAAAATTTCATGAATACACTATTGTCATTAGTGAGTTGGGAAACACTAACCAGATTTCTTTTGATTGAGGAAACATGTAATAGTTTATTTAAAACCAGTGACTTATTACTTAATGCAGAAATTTTCCCATTTCCAATATGAGCAAAATGTAACATATCTCTATTACCAATAACAATTTCTCTTTATCTTCATATTTCATCACAATATTCATGTTACATTTATCTGTTGTCACATGATTACTTGCCACAGAGTCAACAAACCATGCTAGATCCTCAAGGATTCTAGGTGATGCTACATAGGCTAATGGAGATGCATTGAAGTTCTGCTGCCAAGAGTTACTAACACCTCTACTAAAACTAGAACCAGTTCGATGTGCTAAGTGGACACTTGACTGGTTAACATTGAATGAGGTGAATCTGTTCTTGACTTGATTCAAATGCTCAAGTCGATTTTCAAATGTCATGAGTACTGAAGATAACTCATACCAGGAAGTTTTTTCCTTGCTGCTTATCTGAACTACTATAGGAATATACTCCTCACCTAATTAAATCACTTTGATCAATGACTTTACCAGCTATTTCCAGGTTGTCAACCAATTACTTGATGGTGGTTAAGTATTGATCCATTGTCATTGTCCCTTTCCTGGTTTTTTGCAGTTTACCAGTGAGAAACATTACTCGTGATCTATTCAATATACCAAAGCTTTCTTCCATTGCCATCCAGAGTTTGGTTGAACTCGTGCAGCCCATGACCTTCATGGCTATTTCTGGAGTCATGGATGAATACATCCAGCCCATAAGGAGTTGATCAACTGAGGTCCACTTTAGGAACTTTAGATTTTGGGTCATCTCCACAGCTTCTCCCTGACCAACGGTTGTTTGGGTGGCTAGAAATTCTGGTGGACACTCCTTTGTCCCCAACAAATGCCCTTTAAGATTATGTCCTTTGATTATGGGCATAATCATTTTTTTCCATAGCAGGAAATTGTTCATGTCTAGCTTCATTGAGGGTGTTTGCGTGATGTTCATTCCATATGATGAGCTCTGGTCGGCTGCTACCTAGGTAACTGGAGCTGTATTAAACTCTGATGGATTAGACTGGTTGTCGGAAACTGTGTTAGCCATTATTGGCTCTAATACCAAATTAAAAAAACTGAAGTTAAGGATGCTAAATTCACTATATTTGATCAATGAAGTTACATGATTTTATACAAGAGTAAGAAGATTCTGGAATAGTGCCAATGACTAGCTTAACTGATTCTGCCAACTGGCTAACAAAATAGATTCCATTTCCCTAAAAATAAGGAGCTGCAATGGTGCTAATGTCTACTGCTCCAAAATTGTATGCAAGCTGTTGCTGGATTCTAACTGAGTTGACTCCAAAACAAGTTATTTTTTAAATATCCCTGTGAAAAAGAAACAATTTACAATGCAAATGTTTTTCTTGGTTTTGAATTCAAGGGATATATGAATTTAGTGTGCATAAGCATTTTGAATTTGATGGAATGCATGATATTTAGATTGAAGAATATTTGAATTTAATTTATTTTCACAGCTGGGCTTTTTCTATTGCAGTCTCTCATAAATTGGTAATCTAAACAGAGTCCACGATATAATCCAAAGGTGTGTATGATTTTATTTTATTTTTTTAATTTTAGCCCATGTTTGTCATTCTTTAAAATTTTAAATTGTTTGTTACAGTACAATTTTTCACCACATATTCATACAATAAAACGTTTTACACACATACCAATAAAATTTTCTTATTTTTTAACCACGCATTCTCCATCAATCTACTATTCTATAATACATTACAAGAAATTAATGTCTCTCAAACATGGCCTTATTTTATCAGAACTATCCATATTTAAGTGGGAGTATTATGCCTTCCTTATATTTGACATTAATTCTTACCTCGTCCATTAATAAAAGTGTTGATCTCGTTTTTTGTAAGGGTGACGAGGGCAACAGATGTTGGACCCACTCGTGTCCATGTAAATAAATTATAATAAGTTTCGATCAGAGACTTGGACGGAGAAGGTTACTATATGTAGATGTGGAAGATGCTTTGTGACGTGAGACAAAAATGTTCAGACACCAACGATATGTTTAAAGATGATTGCATGTTAATACATAATTTCAAACAATTCAATCAAAGCAATATAATCTAAATTCAAGCAAACAAGTGTGAAATAAGTAAGAGAGAAGATCGAGTGTGACTTCAAGTGTAAAGAGTTGAATTAGATTCAAATATTTATAGAGTTCTAATCGAAGTGGTAACCGTTAGATAAGATTCACGTGACTTCATCTTATAGGTCGAAACCTCACATCACTAGCCTACTATGCATTTAATATATTAACAATGGGTCAGCCATCCTACATCCTGGCTGACAATCTTGACATTCATTATTATAAATATTATTTCAATCATTTCTAGAGATTCATGCAGATCCTCTGAGAGCCAACAAGGGCATAAGCCAAAGGGAGCTTTCAGAGTGGAGGTCTTCAACGTGGAGAGCTTCGGGACGGAGAGTTTTGATTTCTTCTTTGACTTCTTTACTTTGATCAATTGGGGTTTTTGTTGACTTTGTCAATTTTGACTTATATCTCCATGTGGAGTGTTATGTGATCTTAACTTGGAGCCTAGGTGGCGAGGTGTAACAATAATCTCCCAAGTCTATCCATGGTTATTCATAGATACATGGACTTCTTTTATCAAAATTTTTGTTGGGGTGGTTATTTTTATAACAAACACAATGTCCGTCCCACAAATCTAAACGGTGCTGATGTCTACTGCTCCAAAATTATATGCAAGTTGTTGCTGGATTCTAACTGAGTTGACTCCAAAACAAGTGACTTTTTAAATATCCCTGTGAAAAAAAAACAAAATACAATGCAAGTGTTTTTCTTGGTTTTTGAATTCAAGGGGTATATGAAGTTAGTACGCATAAGCATTTTGAATTTGATGGAATGCATGATATTTAGATTGAAGAATATTTGAATTTAATTTATTTTTACTGCTGGGCTTTTTCTATTGCAGTCTCTCATAAATTGGTAATCTAAACAGAGTCCACGACATCCAAGGGTGTGTATGATTTTATTTTATTTTTTTAATTTTAGCCCATGTTTGTCATTCTTTAAAATTTTAAATTGTTTACTACAGTACAATTCTTCGCCACATATTCACACAATAAATTATTCTACACACAAACCAATAAAATTTTCTTATTTTTTAACAACGCATTCTCCATCAATCTACTATTCTATAATACATTACAAGAAATTAATGTCTCTCAAATATGGCCTTATTTTATCAGAACTATCCATATTTAAGTGGGGGTATTATGCCTTCCTTATATTTGACATTAATTCTTACCTCGTCCATTAATAAAAGTGTTGACCTCGTTTTTTGTAAGGGTGACGAGGGCAACAGATGTTGGACCCACTCGTATCCACGCAAGTAAATTCTAATAAGTTTCGATCAGAGACTTGGACGGAGAATGTTACTATATGTAGATGTGGAAGGTGCTTTATGACGTGAGACAAAAATATTCAGACACCTACGATATGTTTAAAGATAATTGCATGTTAATACATAATTTCAAACAATTCAATCAAAGCAATATAATCTAAATTCAAGCAAACAAGTGTGAAATAAGTAAGAGAGAAGATCGAGTGTGACTTCAAGTGTAAAAAGTTTAATTAGATTCAAATATTTATAGAGTTCTAACCGAAGTGGTAACCGTTGGATAAGATTCACGTGACTTCATCTTCTAGGTCGAAGCCTCACATCACTAGCCTACTATGTATTTAATATATTAACAACGGGTCAGCCATCCTACATCTTGGAAGACAATCTTGACATTCATTATTATAAATGTTATTTCAATCATTTCTAGAGATTCATGCAGATCCTCTGAGAGCCAACAAGGCATTAGCCAAATGAAGCTTTCAGAGTGGAGGTCTTTAACATGGAGAGCTTCGGGACGGAGAGTTTTGATTTCTTCTTTGACTTCTTTACTTTGATCAATTGGAGTTTTTGTTGACTTTGTCAATTTTGACTCATATCTCCATGTGGACTGTCACGTGATCTTAACTTGGAGCATCGATGGCGAGGTGTAACAATAATCTCACAAGTCTATATATGGTTATTCATAGATACATGGACTTCTTTTATCAAAATTTTTGTTGGGGTGGTTATTTTTATAACAAACACAATAGTTCGTCCCCCAAATCTAAATATAAAAATTTATATTATAATTAGAATTTGAAAGTAAGGGTGTGTTTGAACCACTTTATTTTGAAAGAATATATTTTGGAACAGTAGATTGATGGAGAAAATATGGTTGGAAAAGAACAAAAAGTTATTGATGTGATAAAAAATATTATTTTATTGAAAAATGCGTGATTGAAAATGAGTAGAAGAATGAGAATGAAAATTTTAATGTGTATCAAATAGGGGCTAAAACTTTATGACTTGCGTGAAGTACTTAACGAGGGTGTTGCCTGGAATTTTGAAATAGGGAAAACATTCGTTTTGTGATCATTGAAATTTTAATATGGATTTGAAATTGTTGTTGTTTGAAGCTGTGTACATCGAAACTTTTAATTTTTTAGAAAAGGTTGGAGAAGATTAGCTGAGGTCCTATTATCCAAGGTTGTTTGCTCCGAAGTGATTTGGTGCTTCTACTATTTGTCGAGGTTGTAACATATTAATTCTGAAGAGGTACGCTTTTTTTTTCCTGAAATGTTAGAAAAATGAGGCATCTTTAATTATAGTGCTCAAACGATTAGCTATCATGTACGTTTTCAAGAAAAGATAGCTGAAACGGTTCAATTTTTCATACATGCAACTGTCGTCACATTTAATGAGTAATGATGACTGTTGTAGACTTGTTTCTTGGGAGGCAGACGCATGTGCGCACGTGATTCAGACACTCTAATCTAGATTGTAAAATACGAAACGAAAGACTTTATGGATGGCTCAGATTGAATCTTAAATGAACGGTTGGATGGTTCGGATTCAAATCCAATGGTTGAGGTTGATGACCTATGCCCATAAAAGACTACAGTTTGGATGAAAATCACACTTTACTTTTGCAAAAAAGGAACAATCAAACTCCCAAGAACTCTCGAATTGTTCTTTAACCTGTCGAAATTCTTGCCGCCACTTTTAAGAACTCTGACTACTTTTCTTTAGCTGCTTTGTTGTATGATTTCGTAAGTATTTTCGACCCTTACTTTATTTGATTTTAAATTTCATGGTTTCTTCAACTTCTAATGTGGAGACCTAGACATTAGGACAATAACCTCATAGATAAATGTTACAATCACCAACATCAACAATCTTGTCTATGCCATTAAGGCAAGACGAAAAGGTTTGCCCATAATGGAGGGTCGGCTAGACTATGATGTAAGTTGGTGGGCAGCCAAAATTCCTTTAAATGTAACTGTTGCTGACTTTGTGGATATTAGGGAGAAGTACTGCATTCCCTATACCATTGAGCTTCTAGCTCATTCTCTTAATGAGTGATCCAGCTTCCTTGGGTCAAAGTGTTCAGTTGTTAGCGAGTTCCTTCTGGGGGGGACTTTGTTTGTCCATTTATCATTTCTTTAGAGGTGTCCTTATGTTGTATGGGTTGGCACCTACCTAGCTTGTCCCCAATGTTTGGGCCCAACTAGTGGAGACCTAATTTCTGTGGAAAGAGACCTCCCTTAGTGAGGATATGTCTCTCCATATCTTCTAATTCAGTGTAAAATAAGTAAGAGAGAAGATAGAGTGTAGCTTCAAGTGTAAAGAGTTGCATTAGATTCAAATGTTACAAGAGTTGCTATTTATATATTTCTAGCCAAAGTGGTAACCGTTGAATAAGAACCACGTGATTTTATCTCCTAGGTCGAAACCTCACATCACTAGCTTGCTATACATTTAATACATTGACAACGGGTCAGTTACCCTACATCCTAGGCTGACAATCCTAGCATTCATTATTACCAACGTTACTTCAATCATTTATAGAGATTGTCTGCAGATCTTCTGAGAGCCAACAAGGGCTTCTGCCAAAGGAAGCTTCGGAGTAGAGCTCTTCGGCACGGAGAGCTTTGGTTTCTTCTTTGACTTCTTTACTTTGACCAATTGGGGTTTTTGTTAACTTTGACTCATATCTCTATGTTAATTATCACGTGATCTTAACTTGGAGCCTCGGTGGCGAGGGCTTGGGGACGAAAAGCATCGGTTTCTTCTTCGGTTTCTTTATTTTAACCAATTGGGATCTTTGTTGATTTTGTCAACTTTGAATAATATCTCCATGTGGACAATCACGTGATCTCATCTTGGAGACTCGGTTGCGAGGCGTAACAAAAAGTAATATGTACAAACGAAAGGTAATCATTGTGCTTTATCTCGAAATTTATATTAGAGGATAGAAAGTGGTGTTTCATGAAATAAATTTGATAGTACTGCTCTCATTGAACAAGAGCTTGATATCGTACTGCATATCAAACGTTTATTGGTAACTCTTTGGGCATCACGGTTTGCCAATGGTTATCTCAATGTAATTTTCATATGCTTTAATGTTCACCAACCAAACCTATATATGGTACCAATCAAGAAGTTTGTGGAAAGTTTTGGGCATTCATAAATGGTTCTTTATAAATATGTACGTGTACGTAACACACGTAACCTACCTAATTTTGGCTATAAGGGCCATTGTCACTGTTAATGACAAATTGACAATACCTCAAATTAGGGTTCATGTGCTCCCATTCCCCCTGGGGGTCCAGGGCAAAATATATAAGCTTGCATTATAGGCTAACAAAGAAAAGGGGAGTCCCAGAATTTCACGTCATCTCCAAAAACAATAATATTTGCGAACACAAAAATTCGTTTTGGTCCTAATATAATAGCAAAGCCAATCCGTGAATGCTTATGGGTTTCTATTGGCCACCCATTTTTCATGTACAGATAGATAAAAACAAAAAATGACCAAAAATAAATAAATAAATAATGTTTAACTGAAATTTATGAATGTAAGATGATATATGCACAAAATAGATACAAGAAGTTCCACTCCTTATTGTTCAATAATTTTTCGTCGTTCCCTTCGATTAGTCACTATTTTTTTCTAGAATTTGATTCTGCACATTGTTAGTAGGCGACGTCTCGGTGAAATGTACATAGCACACTAGTTGTCGACATACCACAACCCTCCTTTTATCGGGTTTCGAAACTGGCTAAGAAGTAACACAAGCAAAGTTTTGTGTCTATTTTAGATTATTCTGTAGAATTAATCTTGACAGGGTAATTAATTGCTCATTTTTGTTATCATATATATTTAATGTAGGATTTTTACCTTTTGTAAAGTAGGTCGATATTTGAATAATTATGGAATTTGCATATTGAAACAGCATCAAGGAACTTCTAAACTTTGTCTTAACTTGGATTCTGGTAAGCTAGAATTATTTTGTTGCACAAAAGCATGTGGAGATTGTACTTTTACAACTTTAAATGAATATAATGGTAAGGGAAAACTTTCATGTTGCTTAAGTATGAAAATAATAAATAAAATATAAGAATTCGAGTTACTTCTCATCGAAACGTACTCAATATGGTATGAAAGCTAAAAAGATCAATGAGTAATTCGATCCATCTAAAGCCAAGCGAGCTACCATCTTGCGAGCATATTTTAAATGTAAAATCTCACGTTACTTAAATATGAAAAAATAAAAAATAACGGATAAAGACTAGATTTGCGCTTAATAAAATTGACATTTTAAGATATAAATAAGACTAACTTTTCTTGAACCTTAGAGCCCTACCTATTAGATATTTCGAGGCTCGACTTTAATTTGTTCTTATATATCTAATCTTCACATTTCGTTTTGCTCGTTCAGAACCCAACACCTCTCCGCAACTTTACTTCCTTGTCGTATAAACAAGACATCAATATATCAGTCATGAACAAAATGCCATAATCATGTAGATAGTATTGAATATGCTACGACAAAAAATGTGTGATGTCCAATTTTTGAAAAATGACAGAAGGAACCCTAATTATCCCTACTTCACGAGATAGAAAGCAAAAGTTCACGAGCATGTTAACAAAAGAAGACGGCTACAAATTTTCTCCTCTCTCCAAATGTCCAAATGGGGTTTACAAATGTAGACATATCAACTACCAACTGGCAACTCTATTTATTTTGATAATACTTTTAATTATATATTGAAGAATATTTAAAGTTTGATGCAAATATTATATTGATTGTTTAGTACAACTAAGAGCTTGTTTGGGTGTTGGGAGAAAAATTTCACCTAAATTAACTGAACAAAACACGTAAAAAAAAAAAAAAAATGAGTCAGAATGAGAAAAATACGAGTTAAACGTAGCTCAACTAAATGCCGATGACTACAGGAGAAGATAACTTTATTAGTTAATAAAACTTCATAATACAATAACTTTTTAATTGTCGCGACTTATCCCTACACGAAACTAAAAAGCTCAATTTATGCCATAGATTTGTGCATATCCTTTTTTATCTGGATTTTTTTTTTCCCTCTCTATAGACCTCATAATTTGATATGCACGTAATTCTCTATCCGAATTTACATCACCTTGGTGCCCAGAACAATAATTTTCAATGCAATGCCTTGGATTTTACAGAAAAAGACACTTGAACTATAGGGTTTTCTTTTCCTATTCAAATACTGTTTCCTTCTATTGATTTTTTGTTGTCAAACAAGAACTCTATTTTCTTTACTTAACAAATTTGGTCAAACCCAATAATCTCAACCTTGACCCAAAATTTACCAATCACAGCACGTATCGATACCCATCATTGCACTCCTTTATCGCTCGATGCCACAATTCTTCAATCAATAGTAGTAGATAGAACCAAACTTAAAGTTTATCAAATTTGACTTTATTGCAATTTGACTTCTATGCACAATAATCTTCAATTGTCATATTATATTGGTCACATAACTTGTCTTGGTCACTTTTTACAATCTTTAACAACAACAGAAGACCGTACTCTGCATGACTTGATCACAACAAATACACATTTATATAACTCGATTACCACTACTCCACATCGGTGTTACTCAATCAGTGTAACTTGATCGACACAAATATATCCCTGTGTCATTCACTCACAATCATGGCTCCATCTCAATGTCATCATCTTAAGCGCAATCTCAGATTTTTAATCAGTGAGCTCTGATACTATTTGTAGGAATTAAAATTCCACCTAACATAGCAGAACAAAAACAACAAACATGAAAAATGACCTAAAAGAGAAACAAGAATTAAATGTAGTTCGACAAACCGTTGATGACCACATGAGAAGAAAATTTTATTAGCTGAGAAAATCTTATAATACAATATTTTCTTCATTCTCACAACTTCTCCCTACACAAAACTACAAGATTCGACTTACGCTGCAAACATAAGCATGTCGTTTTCTTTAGTTTTTCTCTCTATATTTTCTCTTACTAAGCTCTCACAATTTTGAATGCAAGTAATTCTCTATTAGTTCGAGTTACCTTGGTGTCAAGCACAATAATTCTCAATCCAATATCATGAATTTATAGAAAGGATACGTAAACTCTTTTGGTAAGGTTCCTTCTCCTATTCAAATATTATTTCATTCTACTATAAGACTTATGTTAGGAATTGAAGAGGTGGCGGTTCAATATGAAGTATTGATCGTATAATTGATAATCAAGAACAAGATGTAAAAGAAAAGCAAACAAGAAGAAGAAATTGACTGAAGAACCCAATATTTTATTAATGACGACCAATGGAGAAAAAATACAATTTCTGCAATATTGTGCTAATAAACTGAATAAATAATGTATTATTTATAGGATAGATGTCCAAACCCTATAAGTAACCTAAAATATAAAAATTAGGTCAAAATCGCGTAAAATCAAAAAAGAAGGAAACAAATCTGCGGCTCGTCGCTCGAGCGAGAAGTGAGTGAGAGCCTTCGCTCGAGCTACAGTTCAGTGATAGGCGGGCGACGAATTCCCGTTCCAATTTTGCTCCTATCGCTCGAGCGATCGTCTAGCGCCGTCAATCCACCTTTTTTTCCTTCTTGGACCCTATTTTGACATTTTCAAACTCAATACTCCAAATGCGAAGCCCTAAATCCAATTTGGACCGGATTTGGATCACAAAACCCAACAACTTATTTTCTTAACCTATTTTATTTTCTTTTTATTATCAAACAAGAATTTTATTTTCCTTTCCATACTATAATTATGTTATTTAACAAATTTGGTTCAAACCAAAGATTGAAAAGTGTTTATTAATTGTTTAAATAATAAATAGATAAAATGAGTTATCGATCAGACGTAGTATTCGTGGATTTTTCAAAATTTGTGGCTAAAAGTGACTTGAGTATTTATAAATAGTTTATAAACATGAGCCAAATATAGGCTTAAATGAGAATTTTCATACAATAAGCTCTTGTAAAAGTTAAAATTGTTACTGGTGAATTCAAATTTTATATATATCATAATGCAGTCTTGCCTAAAATCGAATTTATTAGTTTATCAAATGTGTAATACATGTATAATCGTAATAAATTTTTAGTAGGAGATTTGAGAGAGGCACTAATTTTTTGGCAAAAATTAAAAAAATTCTTGTGTGACATTTGAACTTACGTGTGTTGAAATATAATTGATAAATTCTTCATTTTTTAAAAAGTTTAAACTTATAAATGGGATAATTTATCATCTTTAAATTTTTTTTTTTTTAATTCAGTCGATGATTAATTGACTATTATAATTTCACGTGCATACCGAGTATAGTTAATCATGTTAACATCCTAAATAATGTGAACTAACAAATGGATAGTAGGTTCATGAGATGGACAAGATCTTGACAAGATTTGTTAAAATGGTGTCACTTGAAAGCAAAATAAGGCTTAAATCATTTTTTTAATTTTTTGTTTCAAATCCAATGTATTTTGCAGTTCCTTATTTTTCTCAAAAACACTGCCTAGTTTATTTTCATTTTTCTTTGTTTTTATTATTTCAGCTGAATGTAGGGTAAAATATACAATCTCTGCATGTGAAAGTTGACATATTTTGAAGAAAAGTGTCAGTAGAGGTCGAAGTCCCAAGGAATTGAAGAAAATGAGATGTGGTTCACAAACAGTAACATATCTGTGAATTTTGCCCAACAGATATACTGATGGAGACACATTTGTCTATTTATATATCCTCTTAATTAGTGTAGGCATAATTTTTTTAGGAAAATTGTGAACTTGTAATATTGGTCTTAAATCCATCGTTCGAGCAACGAGTTGATTTCAACTGTAAAAGAAGATATAACGGCACAATTAGTTCTCAACGATAGACATAATGTCCGAACCTTAGTTAAATTCACGAAAATGAGCGTCACTTTAGTCTCAAAGTTGAGAGGAAAAATAAAAATTAAAAAATCGTTCATAGTAAGGCATGAATCCAAAAGGGCTTCAAACATGTCATTATTTTGGTTTGTTAATTTTCCGGAAAAATACTGCATTATTGTACTTTGCACATTTGTATTTTTTCTAGTACCAAAAGACAAATCCACGTTCGTGAAAAATAGGGAAACCATGGGCGTGCAAGAGTTTTCCTTCCCATGATTTCCTTCACATGTTCATTTTATTGTCAAAGGCATGTATATTTTGTTATCACATTCAAAAATAAGAAAAAAATTGAAAAAATATAAACAAAATAATAAAAAAGCTAAAATTGTCTGAATTGAAGCCAAATACATGAACGGGTAGTCTACGGAGAATGGAAGTACATTTCCTCGTGCTCTAAAACTCGATTGAACAAAAAAATGTTCAATTCTGTAAACTTGATAGTCCACCTAAAATTTTACGTTCTTGTATCGTGAATGATAGTATACTTCTTCCTTTAGCTTGCAATAACATTGAGAAGATGTCTGATCATGATCTCACGTATTACAATTGTCCAAACCAAATATGTCATTTGTTTAGGATTTGATGTCGTTGTGACGAACTTAATCCGAATTATGTGACTATAACAGATAAGGTTTAATGGGGTTGGGTCTCGAGTGAGTTTTGCTATTCAAGAAGACAAATTACATACAAATATGAAGCCCGTGAACGTTGCACGTGACCATAAAAAGCTGTTATAATCAGTGCAATTGACAATTTGTAGACCCACTCAAGGTGTCTTTTAGGGTTTTACTTAAAATAATTAATTAAAATAACATTTATTCTTATTAGTATTTAATTATTTACTAATCATTCCGCATCAATTAATTAAGAATAGAAAAATAAAAGTACAGATATACGGAAGAATTGAAAGAAATTACAAAAATACTAATAAAATAAAATAAAAATACAATTCTAGCAATTTAACAAATAAATTGTTGGGCTCGATGGCAAGCTTGGATCGTGTCAAGTCTAGCACTTTTCTACACAACTTCTTATCCCGTTTGGTGGAAAAGTGTGGACCGACTTAAAACTTGAGTAACCCTTGTTACAATTTTAAATGTAAAAAAATTCATAAATGAGTAACCGAGTAATCACATAGTCGGGACACCCACCCGCTAGCATTGTGCAAATTGTGTGGACCAATTATTTAAATACCAAAAGAAAAATAAAAAGTAAATCAATTAATAGGACAGAATTAATGCAGAATAAAACATCAGAATTCATATTATTTTCGTATCTTACAATATATGTTCATGCCTTTCACAATTTCACTACCATCCTTGCTATATAAACCTCCACAATCCTCTTCTGTTGCCCATCTTAAAGAAAAAAAAAAACAAACACGAGTACACCACCACCACCCTCCACCGCCCGCGCCACCGCCGCAATTCTCTCTAACATGGGTGGTTTTAGCTTCAAAAACTTCACATTCTTTCTTATTGTTGTTGTTCTTGTTTGGTGTTCCAATATTGAAATTTCCAATGCAAGAAGAGTAGGCAAGCATTGGAGGCAAAGACGAAGCGATTTTGCATCTCTTACAAAGAAGAAAGGGAAGAATCACGGCGGTAATCACCACAATGGTGGTGGCAAGTCAAAACAGAAAACTCCTCAACCACCACCACCACTATCGCCGTCACCAGCTCCGCCCACAATGCCGCCGAAGAAAGGTGGAGAAACACCAGTTCCAGCATCTTCCACTGTCTTCAATGTGTTAGATTTTGGAGCCAAGGGAGATGGAAGAACAGATGATACTAAGGTACTTAATTAATTAAAGTTAAAAAGATAATTGCTTCTTGAAATTGTTAATTAATTTTGAGAATTGCAAGGTAAGTAGAATCCAACTTTTCCATGTGTTGCCCTGCATTTTTAGGAAATTTCATAATTGAGCAATAAGTTGATGGTCATTTATTCCAATCATAGTTCACTCTCTTCATCGATTTCCATAGGGTCGACGACTCGACTTGATGAACTACCTTGTTAAAAAATTTTAAGTTGTTAAGCTAGTTAAATTCGATTTCATCAAAGCATGATGCCTCGGCAATTTAAAAATGAATGATAACCTGACTTAGAAATAGTAAAAAAAAATTCAACCCCACCCGAAAAGGTTCATAAGAAGGGATGTTGCAACTTTAAAAAATTCCTACAACCTTTCTACGTTTGTTTCATCTGATGATCAAAATTCTTAGAAAAGGGTACATTGTTTTAAAAAGCAGGGGATCCTCTACAATAAGAAATCATGCAGTTCTTACAGTAGTGAAACATCCTTAAAAAATAATATACTTAAAGAAAGGTAATTGTGACATATTTCCAGCTGCATTTACATTGAGAAAAAAACAATTTTAAATATTAAAATAGGGACAAATGAAACTGCCAAAACAATTGACAACAAAATCAAGGAGGGCCCACTCAAGTGATTTTTGTTATGACAGTTTAATCTTAAATTCAACAATATTAGCAAATTGTTCTGCGCAAACTAACAAATGTTTAATGTTACAACTTTACTATATTCTCACTCGAGAAAATTAAGATTCAATGTTTACTCTGGAATTCAGGCATTCCAAGCTGCATGGACTGCTGCTTGTAAAGTAGAGGCATCAACGGTGAACGTTCCATCAGAATATGTATTCTTGGTGGGACCCATATCATTTTCTGGTCCATATTGTCAGTACAACATTGTTTTCCAGGTAATCGTAAATGATACTCGAGACTTTCACCTCACGCTGCTCCTCATTCAGTTCTTTTAAATTTATCCACGGTCGAACACTGATGGGTGGTACTTAATCTTGTGCAGTTAGATGGTACAATTATTGCTCCAACAAGCTCGAAAGAATGGGGTTCGGGGTTTCTACAATGGCTCGCATTCACAAAACTCGTAGGACTTACAATCCAAGGAAGTGGCACTATAGATGGAAATGGTGCAGTTTGGTGGCAAGATTCCACTTATGATGATCCCATAGATGATGAGTCAAAATTAATTGTACCCTTGAATAGTACAATGCCACAAAATCATCCAATTCCCGTAATAATTTCTCTTTTTTTGTCATAAGCTTTGTTCACTTCTTTATAGCTTATCCATTATCTGATCTTGTTCTATGTTTTGTAAAAACATTTTTGTGGCAGTTAAGAGGCTCGCTCAGTGGGAAAATGCCAAGTATCAAACCGACTGTAAGGACCACTTATAGCATTCATTACTTGTCAATATCAAGTATTCAAGACTCATTTTAATATGAAATTAATCGAGTGTTAGATCTCTTGATCAAACAGGCATTGAGGTTCTATGGGAGTTTTAACGTAACAGTCACCGGCATCACAATTCAAAATAGTCCTCAATTTCATCTCAAGTTCGATAATTGCGTTGGGGTATTGGTGCACGATTTCAGCGTTTCTTCTCCGGGTGATAGCCCGAACACAGACGGAATTCACTTGCAGAACTCGAAAGATGTGCTTATTCGCAGTTCCAACCTCGCTTGTGGTAAATGCCTACACTCCCTTTTATCTTTTTGTCCATGTCGTGTTAGACTGTGTACAACATATCCGCATATAGTAGTTATCTAATTGTACGAGTTGATGTTGGAGATAAATTTGGTATTCATATTGCTACAATCTTATCCAAGGGGCCCTATATTAACCACATAACTAAAATCAAGCCACTGAAATTTTGACACGTGTCAATCACAATCTTGTGGCCCCATTTAAACAGAGTTAAATCCAATGGCCTAAATTCCAAAACAGAATTCTGAAACTTTCCAACCGCACAAAGTAGAGACAATTTCTTCCATTTTGTCCCATGATTCAATTTCTTCTATTTTGTCCTCTTTGGTCAATTATATTCAGATTTAGTTATTTATGTGAAATTTTACTTGAAAACTTATTGACAAGCGAAAATGTTATGTGCAGGGGATGACTGTATATCTATACAAACTGGATGCACAAATGTGTACATACATAATGTTAACTGTGGACCAGGACATGGGATCAGCATTGGAGGGCTAGGAAAAGATAACACCAAAGCTTGTGTTTCAAATATCACTGTCCGAGACATCGTTATGCATAACACGATGAACGGTGTTCGGATAAAAACATGGCAGGTACATGTCGTCCATGTCTCTATATATCTTATACGTATAATTTTCATACGTGCATGCTCAATTGATTACTTCGTCTAAGAACTTAAACTTTGAGATGTAAATGCAGGGTGGATCAGGATCAGTGCAAGGAGTGCTATTTTCGAACGTCCAAGTTTCAGAAGTTCAACGACCAATCGTAATTGACCAATACTACTGTGACAAAAGAGTGTGCACCAACCAAACTGCAGCCGTGGCACTATCCGGGATCAACTACGAAAACATACGAGGAACGTACACCATAAGACCAGTTCACTTTGCTTGCAGTGACAGCTTGCCATGTACTGATGTCACCCTTACAAACATAAAACTGCAGCCATTGCAAGAACACTACCATATGTATGATCCATATTGTTGGCAGACTTTTGGAGAGCTCTACACTCCTACACTTCCTCCCATTCAATGTTTACAGATTGGAAAGCCACCCAACAATAAGATTCAAGGAGATAGCGATCTATGTTAAGTACAGTCAGTGCATGTTTGGTAAAGAGTATTACATTGTGCTGAAGAGTACAACATACTAGAGTGTAGTTGAGTTCACTTTAATATGCCTTGCTAAACATGTCATTAAAATATATTTTGGTGTATGTATTTGTGTGGTCGGCAGTATGATTTAGCAGCTGACCCCTTTTCACACCATTAGCTAGAGAAAATATGAGTGATTTTTACTAGTTTTAGATTATACAAATTACTATTATGATTATTATTCACTATGATTACTTGAATTTTGGTTATGTGAGAGCATCAAATTTTGCATTGTTACTAGCCAACTGCCAGTCCTAAGAGTGGGGGACTTTCATAAATGGCCTTGGTCAAAGTTATAATTTGGTCTATCCTTGAAAAGTCTCTTTTACCCTCAATGAAATAGGTTATTGAATTTTGCATTTTAAATCCTTTCTTCTATGATAGTTTATAAATTAGTCATGTTTTTTATTTCGTTATATAACTTCATTCTATGATCTAACAAATTAG